>BSBK01010534.1:0-224701 GCA_027943335.1 Chamaecyparis obtusa | reverse complement strand
TAAGGAAATTTATTTACCAAATCGAGAATTTTATAATGAAATTTATTAATTGATAATTAAGGAAATTTATTTACCAAATCAAAAATTTATAATGAAATTATATTGTTTTACTAGTTAGAAGCCTTGGATTCAATTTATTTTTATTAACATTATAAATTGATTTCCTTATTATTGGAATTTAATTTAAGAATGTAATTATAGTTTTATTAGTGATTATTTTTAATAAATAGATTTGTGTAGTGATGTTTTGCAAATTAGTTTTATTATTATTAAATTCTTATGAATGTTTTTCCTTTTGCAACTATGGGTTAGGAGGGAACCTTTTTAAGTCATCCGTTTAGGATTGTTACCAGAGTCGGGGTTAGGGTTAACGTGTTATATTTGTTCTCCTTGTATACTTCTATGGCATTTGATTTTGTTATAACCCAACCTTGTGGAAGCTTTGGTTTTATTATGATGGAAACTGGTTATGTGTGTTCCTGCAATACTTTGGAACCAGGTTTTGACTTTTATGATTCATGATGATCTAAGATATGTAAAGAGATTTATTAACTTAGGGTAGGTTATCTAGGTGTTAAAGGGGAAGTGGCTTGCTTTGGAGGTGTCAGAGCCCAGAAGTGGCTACCTGGGTATCCTTAGTAGGTTACTTAAATTAAGTGATAATATAATACATTAAATGGGGTTTATAAATAAATTAATAAGATAATGGATTCCTTGCCCATGTCTTGAGTGCTAGTACAGGCTAAGGATGTGAGTGGGAGAAGATGTTTGCCATTCTAGTACTGACAGTGAGTTTTGGCATGATTGGTTATCCTTGTCTACATGAGAGGATTTTATGTTTCACATATGTTCATAGTTGGGATTCAGAGTCCAGTGAGATCATTCCAAGGGGTTGACATATGTGATGACACATCCCTCATTTAATTTAACAAATTTATTTACCATAAGAAGTATGAAAAGAAATTATATGAGATATATCATTCAAGGATACCCACTATGAATCAACCATTCTTTCTTATTTTTTATAACATACAAAGTAGTCTCAGTATTATCATTAGATTTTGGGTAAATGTTAGAAATATCAAATATAGGTATTTTCTTCTTTAGGATAGAAAAATACTCATTTTTATCTTATTCATCATATACTATTCTAGAATCTTTATTAACACAACATTCCTTCTTATTAAACTTCTTAAACTTCTATCGATTAGCCTTTTTCAAGACACCTACTTGCTAAATGACTAATCTTTTCATGTATAAAGCATTTAAGGGGTAACATATCTCTATATTTTCCAATACCTTTCTTTAGATTCCTTGAAAAGTTTTCTTCTATCTCATCTTAATAATCATTATTCAAATCCTCCTCTATATTTGTGGATTTAAAGGTTGTCTCAGTCTTGTTGTTCTGTTTTTCAAATTTCCTTATCTCAATTACTACCAGGGTTCCAAATAGCTCTTCTTTGAAAAAATTATCCAAATCATAAACTTCCTCTATAGCCAAGATATAGTCACTATAGCTATCTTCTAAGGACATCAAGATCTTCTCCATAATATCCTAATCAATGATATTACCACCTTGATTCTTGACTTCATTCAATGCATTGCCAACTCTCAAAAAGTAATTCTGATGTCCTCTCCTTCTTGCATTTTCAGGTTCTCATAATGACACTTTGCTATTAGTTTCTTAGATAATTTGACTCTATCATTTCCTTCATAGATCTCTTTCAAATTTTTCCAAACTTCATAGGTAGTCTTCAATGAAATAACTTTAGCTAACTCAGTTTTTGATAAAGCACTAAAAAATGCATGCATTTCTTTCTCATTCTCCTCATAGCTTGAAATTTTATCTTGAGTAGTAGGGTCATTCTGAGGTGTGATATAAAATGTTTATATATTCTCCCAAGTAGTGTAACCAATAAAATTGTGTATCCTCTCACCTTCTCTTTCCACATACTTTAATTAGATCCATCAAACATAGGAATGTTCAATTTGTACACCATCAGATCTACCTTAAGAAGTTAAGCTCTCTCCAAGGAACCAAATATCTAATACAATTTTTGAATAGGCCAAATAACTAAGGGGGGAGGAGGGTGAATTTTTTATTATCAAACAATTTCATTAATCTTTATTAAACTGATGAATACATAAACCAATTAGAAACTTATAACAAATATGAACATGAAAGCACAAAAACATCAACAAAAAGATGTTGGAATTGGTTCTGTAATGTGTGTTGACTCTCATTATTTGTCATTGATGTCAACATATGTTTCAGATGAAGGTAGATAGCCTAGTTAACAATGATATATAGATGACTGACATAAGTATATGGATGTTGTGCAGTTGTTTTAAAGCATGTGAAGATAGGAATATGTATAGGGATGAGTTGTAACCTTATGTCTAATGTCACTTGGATTAATATTGTAGATGGAGTGGGGTTGAATCACAATAGTGTGTCCCACCTTTTTGGACGAAGAAAATCAGTTTTCTAAAAAAAAAAAATTTAGGGCCTTCGCTCCAAGTGGATACTTTGGGCGAAGGGAAAGATTTGCTTCGCACGAAGTACCCTAGGTAGGGTACTTCACGTGAATACCCCCTTTGCATGAAGTACCCTATGCAGGGTACTTCACGTGAAGCCCCTTTTGGCCAGATTTCTTTATACATTTCTTGCTTTCATATTTTATTTTCATTGTTTACTGTTTGGATTTTGTGGACCCAGAGCTTAGAGTGAACCAGTGATGTCTAGTATGACATCAGCACCTTCTGAGATTTTTTGACCTCTTCAGATTGTTAGTAGTATCAGGTACACACATTTTTCTCATTTTTTATTGTAAATTATATGTTTTATATTTATTTTAGTTAGTTATTTGTTTTAAATATTTTTTAGTTTGTAGAAATGTTAGAAAATTGTAGTTAAATTTTAGAATATGTTAGAAAATGATAGTAGAATGTTAGAAAATCATAGTAGAACTGTTAGAAAATGTTAGAAAATATTAAAAACCATAGTATAAATGCTAGAATATGTTAGCAAATGTTAGAAAATTGTAGCTTAGTATACATTAAAAAATATTAGAAAACTGTAAATTAGTATACATTAGAAAATATTAGAAAATTGTAACTTAGTATACATTAGAAAATTGCAACTTCTAGTATACATTAGAAAATATTAGAAAAACGTAGTAGAATGTTAGCAAATGTTATAAAATTGTAACTTAGTATGTTAGAAAATGATAGAACATCGTCGTAGTTTGTTAGCAAATGTTAGAAAACATTTACAAAACATTATAAACCGTAGTAGAAATGTTAGAAAATGTTTGAAAACATTAAGATCTTATAGAAATTATTAAAAATATTTATTTTAAAATTTCTTTTAAAGTTAGTAAATATTAGCTAGTTAGTTGTTTTAAATAATTTTTAGTTTGTAGAAATCTTATAAAATCGTAGTTAAATTTTAGAAAATGATATTAGTATGTTAGAATATGTTATAAAATTGTAGTAGTAAGTTTATAGGACCCTTATCCCTCCCTTACGACATATTAAGACACATAGGATCCCATAGGAATCTCAAGACCTTACAATACATATTAGGATGTCCTAGGACCCATTGATGTATGTTAGGTTCCATTAATACATACAAGGACTCATTATTTCCTGCAAGGCTCCTTACGACATATTAGGATGAATTAATGTAACCTATGATCCCTTAGGACCTGTTATGATGCCTACAACCCCTTAAGACATTCTAGGACCCTTACGCATCGCTTATGACATCTTAAGACACATAGGACCCCTTACGACCAATACGACCCATTATAATATCTTAAAATGTCCTAGGACCCATTCATCTATCTTAGCTTTTGTTAATACATATGTGAACCCATCATTTCCCGCAAGGACCCTTAAGACATACTAACATCAATTAATGAAACCTAAGATCCCTTAGACCACTTATCACACTTATAACCCATTAACATTATTGGACCATTATACATCACTTACAACATTTTAAGACACATAAGACCCCTTCAGATCCTCAAAACCCATTAACATATCTTAGGTTGTCCTAAGATACATTTATGTATCTTAGATTCAATTAATACATATGAGGATCCACTAATGTAACCTAGGACCCCATAGGAACTTGTATGTTACCCATGACCCCTTAAGATGCTCTAGGACCCTTATCCATCCCTTACACTATCTTATGACACATAGGACCCATTGTTTCCCTCCAGAAACCTTAAGACATACTAGGATCAATTAATGTAATGTAGGATCCCTTAGGAATGCTTATTGCACCTACGACCCATTAACATTCTAGGACCCTTATTTGGATCCCTTATGAAATCTTAAAACAAATATGAAACCTTAGGACCCCGAAGACCCATTAAAGAATCTTAGGATGTCCTAGGACCCATTGATATATCTTATGTTCCATTAATACATACAAGGAACCATTGTCACCTTGAATACCCCTCAAGAAATACTAGGATCCCTAAGGACCTCTTATGACATATACAACCCCTTAAGACATTCTAGGACCTTTATCCATCCCTTACAACATCTTAAGATACCTAGGACCCATTAGGGTCCCTAAGACACATTAATGTATCTTAGGATGTCTTGGGACCCATTCATGTATCTTACATTCCATTAATACATAAGAGGACCCTTAAGATATATTAGCATCAATTAATTTAACCTATAATCCCTTAGAAGCATTTATGACACCTACAAAGCCTTAAGACATTCTAGGAACCTTATCCATACCTTATGACATCTAAAGACACATATGACCCCTTCAGACCTCCAAGTCCAATTAATGTATCTTAGGTTTCCATAGGACCCATTCATGTATCTTAGGTTCTATTAATTGATATGAGGACCCATTGTCACCCTGAACAACCCTTAATCATACTAGAATCAATTAATATAACCTAGGATCCCTTAGGACCAATAACAACACATGTGACCCCTTAATACATTCTAGGAAACTTATCCATCCCTTACGATGTCTTAAGACACATAGGACCCCAAAGACCCATTAATGTATCTTAATATGTTGTAGGATCCATTCATGTATCTTAGGTTTCACCGATCTTATAGAAATTATTAATTTAAATATTTGTTTTTAAATTGCTTTTAAATTTAGTAAATATTACAAATCTCTCTCTCTCTCTCTAAATTATGTACATATGTTTTAGAGTTACATGTATAAATTTTATTGAAGCAAACATAAAACTTTTTAAGAACCCTTAGGATCCTTTAGGACCCCTATTGTGACATAAAACTCTTTAAGAACCCTTAGGATCCTTAGGACCTATAATAGAACCCCTTAAGACCTAATAGGACCCCTTAAAACTTAATAATACTAGACTTAATACCTAATAGGACTAATATGACATATTAAAATCAATTAGTGCATCCTAGGACCCTTAAGACCCAATAAGTGCACCTACTTGATGTAATAGGACTTATTTTAATACCAATTAGTACATTCAAGGACCCTTTAGGACTATTGGTACACTCTAGTATTGTAAATTTAAGTATAATTTTATATATTCACATATTTGTTTCCATTTGAAACACAGTTATAACATGTAATCAAGTAGTTAATTGTCAACACTTAGATTTCATATGTTATGTATCTAGATGACCACTCAAGATGCACCACACACTCCTGATATAGTGACCATTTTTCATACTTCTGACACAAAGATGGCTCAACTTAGAGAGTCCATCCATACATCTTCAACATATAACATATACAGAGATACTTGTGTCAGTGTATTGACTAGTTTGGAGGAGATGACTACTAGATTGAGATCCCACTCTTACTTCATGCCTCAAGTAGTTGATACTATTTTTAGAGAGTTGAGAGATGAGGTCTTAGGTAATGTTTCCTTGGAGACGGTTTAGAGCCATGTACCCAAGGAAATCATCAAACGAGAGGTTTTCCAATTTTATGAGGGGAAGCCCAAGGTGAGGGCATATCAGGTCACATGGTCTGCAATTCCTCAAATCACATGTATGATATACCCTCATTTTCTTCTAGCACATGGTCGTTATCCTAATAAGAACCAAATTCCTTTATATTTTGTAGATTAGTTGTACGCTGAGTTCCATTTGGGACTCAGGGTTAACTATTTAGATCTTCCTAGATATTACGGTTACGGGTGAGGTAGGGTTGCAGACCATGATCAATATTGTAGGGCTGATCAAGTTGTACATCCTCATAGACAATTGGTTGGGAAGAGGACTCTAATATTGGCACCGGCGATAGCTGCTACTACAGATAGAGTGGTCATTACTTCTCAGAGGGGAGTAGTGGACATGATAAGGAAGATTTCTTCTATAGCCACCTCCATCACTTCAGATTCAGTGGGAAGATATATTTTGACTAGACCGAGTCGAGATAAATCATCTTCTAAGACTTCATTTAGTACTGCTACAGGTGTTAGTGATGAGGCATATAGAGCTGTAGGTCTTCCTGCACCTAGAGAGATACAAGTGCTTTCAAGCCATCATATTCATTTAGATGAGTCACTTTACTTTTTGGATGATCTCCTGCAGTCACATTCTTATATTTCTAACATGCAGTGGATCCTAGTAAATTCAGTCAGGGATGTCATTGGACTTGCACAGGGTCCTGTAGTTCCACCAACACGGGACACACCATCTAGTCAGGAAAAACATAGTGTAGAGCGCTCTGCACCCACATATTAGTCTACAACTATAGAGACAAGTATACAGGTTGGAGATGTATACATCACCACTGAGGGCCTAGACACATTTGATGAGCAATTGTGCGGGTTGGGTCAAGTTGACGTTGGCACTGATGTTGGATCATTCATGGATATGTTATTGCATCCTGATGGTTCAGGCTCTACATCACTCCCCTCCCAGCTATTGTCACCCCTACACTCTTCATTACTAGAGAGGTTCAAGACTAAAGGTGGTGTGGGTGATGCAATTTGAGTTGATGATATGATGGTGCAACACATTGATGATCCTCCTGCTCCTGAGACCTAGGTATATAAAGTTTTCTTTGCTCCTTTCTTAGGAGTTTTAGTGAACAATTAATTATAGATGTGTGTATTGATGTTTTTTCAATGTATAATATTTTGTAGGCATAGTTAGAAAAGTACGTTACCTCTAGTGTGGGCACAAAGCATCTTCATATGAGAGATCTAATAGATGTGACACCTACTAGTGGTTAGGTAAGTTTTAGATATATTTAGGTTTAAGCATGCATGTGTACACTTGTACACATGTAATTATATATTTTAAGTACTTTACATAATATATACTATGCACATGTATATAACCAACTATTGTACTAAATTTGTAGGGGTCAGTTGCTGCTTCACAACCAGAGGATGCTCTTCATAGGAGAAATTCAGCAAATGTGACACCTAGTAGTGGTCAGGTAAGTTTTAAAAATATATAAGTTTAAACATGTATTTATAATATTTTAAGTATTTTACATTATTATTACATACATGCATTTATATAATTCACAGGGATCAATTGCTTCCTCACAACCAAAGGATGCTCATGGCAGTCGGTCAGAGGGCCGCTCTATTCGCATGCACCTAGATGAATCCCCAGTTTAGGACATGTTGCACATATCTTTGATTTGAGACTCATTATATATGCCATTATTATATGTTTGATATTTTCCGTTTATGATTTGAGACATATATTTATATGCTATCCAGACCTCTAGACATAGATGATTTATGATTTGACATTATATAGATGATATGATTTGATTAGATAATTTCATTAAATGATTAGATGATATGATTTGATTAGATAATTTCATTTGATTAGATGATATGATATGATTAGATGATAATATGATTTGATTAGATGGTTTCATTTGATTAGATAAGATGGTTTCATTTGATTAGATGATATGATTTGATTAGATGATTTTATTTGATTATATTAGATATTTTCATTTGATTAGATGAGTTTATTAGATGGATGTAGAATTAATATCATAAAAAATAACAAGTTAATACATGTAACTAATGGACAATAACTAATCTAACTCATTCTAGAACTAACACGTCATATAAGTAATCTAATAATTTCATCATTTTTTAGTGTTCAAACTAATGTCTTAAGAGGATCTTTAACTAATAAGAAATCTTAAGGGGAGGTCTTAAGGGGTGGTCTTAAGGGGATCTATAATTAATATCATAAAAATAACAAGTTAATACATGCAACTAATGGACAATAACTATTCTAACTCATTCTAGAACTAACACATGTCATAAGTAATCTAACTAATTTCATCATTTTTTAGTGTTCAAACTAATGTCTTAAGGGGATCTTTAACTAATAAGCAATCTTAAGGGGAGGTCTTAAGAGGAGGTCTTAAGGGGATCTATAATTAATATCATAAAAAATAACTGGTTAATACATGTAACTAATGGACAATAACTATTCTAACTAATACGAAATCTTAAGGGGATCTAGAATTAATATCATAAAAAATAACTAGTTAATACATGTAACTAATGGACAATAAGTATCATAAAAATCATTGAATAATCAAAGCATACATAAAATCTTTAACTAATTTATGCAATCTATAAAAATCATTGAATAATCAAAGTATACATATAAAACCATACATGTATACAAGCATATATATATATATATATATATATATATATATATATATATATATATATATATATATATATATATATATATATATATATATATATATATATATATATATATATATATATATATATATATATATATATATATATATATAAGCATACATAAAATTCTGTATATTAAAACCATTGAACTATCAAATAGGTCCATCATATATCAACAAGTTATAGTCCATCATATGTTTAAATATATAAAAAAAGTATAGTCAATTTAATCCAAAGATATCAAGTAGGTCCTAACACATGAAATAGGTATACATATTATACTTTTTAGACCAACTCAAGTGGTTCAGACCTTTCATGGAGAACATGTAATATTCTCTCATGATCCTCACTATCTAGTCTCCACTTATGACGTCCACGATGAGATTTAACTATATGGAGACAAATTGAGGTGGCAACTACTAGGTGACTATATTGAAGCAGGTTATTGTCTAGTTGGTAATCAACAAAGTGAATACCATGTTGAATTACTTTGATTTTCTAGAAATATGTTCCCTCTAAAACAACTGAACTTGCAGGTCACAAATTTTAACAATATAAATTTAAACAAACTAAATTTGAAATTTGTTAAAAGGTTGAAATTTTAAATTTACAAATTGAGCTCAATATATTGATGTAAAGAATGTAAAAACCTATGGGGAACAACATTCTATCAATTTATTCAGGTTCAAGTAACTTCATCCTCTCTATAGTACACCGTAGTAAATAATAACCAACTCCTACATTTCCACGCTCAACAATCACTGCAAAGACATCTCTTGCACAATAAATTTATATATACATGTGTGAGATCTTAAAATTTACTTCATTCAATCTATAGATCTATCTATCTATCTATACATGCAGCTCAATGGACCATATAATTTGAAATATATATACTTACCAATTTTGACCAATCCTAAGATATGATCATAATCAGTAGAAATCCAAGGGACATCGTCAAAGTTTTCATCTTCATCTCTATCAAATGTATTAGTAACAACTAGTGGCACTAGATTCCATGAACCTACATATCTATGGTCTTGATTGATGTATTCCTCATAATTGTCATCAATGCAGTGACAAAAAAGTATGAGTAGTCCCTAGTGTTCAACGTCTAATTGCAACAATTCGTACTCATAACTGAATGCAAAGATCACGTCTTTTCTATATCCTATTGCAACCATGTATAATTTTTCTATCCACACATGAAAAAATGCATACATAATACATTCTATAAATATAATTTGAATAAAGAATACATAAAAATTTTAAACACTTTCAAATAATTTTAAAATGTGTGCATACCTTTTATCTCCCAAAATTTTCTATGTGGCACCACTTGAGTCAATCCTAATGACGTGTCATTCTCATTTGGTGTGAAATGTGTCTTGCACCATTCAACACCATCACATTTTTTATATGAACTCCCTTATAATTCATTTGATACTTTTGTTTACCACATTTGATGCAAGCTCCAACACCATCTTGTTCACCTTTTTCATGTCCACTCTCAAAAAAACTCTAGACATGTGGTATGTTTTCAATATGATTATATCTACATAGTGCATAAAATGGTCTCAATGATTTGAATTGTGCAACACATCCATCTGACCAAACATAATGTTTATCAATTTTTATAGCTCTTTCTTTCAAATTTGCAAAAAACATCTTGAAGCAGTGTTCTACATAATGAATGTCATGCTCTTTATCATCACTTATATAAAAATGACATTCCTTCTTGATGACCCATGCTTCAAATTTTCTTTGAATACCATCCAAATCTAATTGTGTGTGTCAATAACACACATGTACCATAATAGTAATTTTCTCTGAAAAATAGTATTCTGATTGAATTGCCTTTTGATGCACGAAGGAATAATTTTCTACAAAATCAACAACTGATACAATAGTTCCAAGTGGGAAATTGTCTCTCAGTGTTTGGAAGTGTTGTGCTTGCCACTTTGCAAAAAAAACATGATGAATGTAGGGTTGAATCAATTTTTAAAATTTTTCCATATATACTCCAACATTTATCTCCTCTTAAACATATTCTAACCTTTTGGATTCTTTCCCAATTTTTGTTTCATTCTTTACATATTTGTAACTCTTAGAATTTACCATCTTTGTTACATCAATATTTTCATTTTTCAAAGGAAAAAGAGACAAATCAACACATGTTTGACATATTCCTTTTATGCAATTTATTTTTCCAGCTACATCATCTCTTTTGTCACATAAAATGGATGAGATGAACTCAATTCATCTAGTAGGAGGAGCATTTTCAAAACCATAAGTGTCTTCTACAAACTTTCAAAAAACCTAATAGTGGAGATCATCAAATCCAATATGATAATGACAACAACAAGTTTCAAACACTTTGTTTGTCCTAATATAATATGGCTTCGATCTTTCAAAAAATGTTTGCCCAGTCTTTATATTAGGATTTGAACTACAAAATGACACATACATTTCATATTGTGCTGTGTCCAACCAATGTTTTGTATGATATTCATATTGATTAGCTAAAATTGTATGTCTAATGATATCTCTACTGTTTGATGAAGGACGTGTATTATCATTCAAAAATAATGTGACCAAATTCTTGATTCCCTCATCAATCCTATCATAATGAGGAGCTCTACACATGATTGCCCAATTGCCTTCCAAGGTGCTATCATCCAAAATTATTCTCCTATTAACATATCATGATATTCTTTTCCTATTAAAACCAACTAAAATGAAATTGAAGATATCTATCTTTTTCGGAGCATAGTGTTACCTACAATGGATGTCAACATGACTTTTCTTGTAATGGTCTTATCTTTAGTTTGAGATTGCTTCCCTGCTTAGTTCAAACCTTTCCTAAGATTTTTAATCAAATCAGTTTGCATGTCAAAAAATTTTCTCTTCTTTGATGTTGTGTCTATATCCAATGATTTTAACGCCCCTTCCAACATTTTGTTTATAAGTACAACTGAAAGCAATTGGGCTTGTTCAAGTGTTTCAAAATTATCAAATTTAGCCAATATTTCTCTTGCTATCATATTCATTGATCTCTTCTTAGCAAGACTTAAGGGTTTAACATTAGCAAGTGATCTCAAATTATCCACATCCATTGTAAGTAAATGATCTAAGTTTCTATAATTAATATTTCTCTTTACAGTTTGAGCTAAATTTAAAATTTCATCCATACCAATAGGAGAACATGATCTTGAACCTTCTCCAACATCAATTACTTGAGCTTCCGTAGGGAGTGATCCCGACCCTTCTTCAATGTGCAATTCTTCAACTTGACTTGACCCTCCTACTTCAACTTGTCTTTCACCTTCTTTAGTTTTATGATAATATGTCAATGCAGCTTCATGATCTCTTTGTTTAGTACCAGGTGACCTTTTTGTAGCAAATTTACTTTGTCTTCCCTTCTTGTTCCACATTTCTTCTCTCCAAAAATGTCCTCCACAAGATCATCATTAAAAATTCTCTTCTTCAAAAAATACTTTGATCTAATATTTTTCCTCTCCAAAATTATGCCTTTGAAAAAAATAGAAATAACAATCCTCCTCCAAAAAATGCCTTTGTAAAAATTGATCAATAATAGAATAAACAATAGAAAAAGAGAATTAGTTTATTGCAATTCAGTATTAAATAGAAATAAAATGTTTTAATTTTATACCATTCTAAATTTTTTTACAAAACAAATTCATAACTAGTCGATTGACTTTGCTCGAAGTAGCTTGGGGAAAATTTTAGCAAGGTGTTTCTTCACTAGACTTTTCACTTTGGGGTCTTTGCACGAAGACCCTTCACATGAATCTCCTCAGGTGTCTTCGCATGAATGGGGTCTTCACTCAAAGACCCCTAAACTTAAATTTTTCCCTCAGAAAAGAAGTGAACTACAAAAAAATGTCTTTCAAGGCTTGGGACAAGGAACAAACAAGATGGTTTTTTCAAACATACAATGTCAAATAATGCTATTTGGAACAAGCTTTCTAATGAATATAATTTTAATACATATTGAATTCATTATCACTTTTAAATATTGCTTTCACTAAACATAGGTTGTTTGGTCATTCAACAACCTATCTCTTCAAGACTTCAGGAAAAATAGTAAATTACAAAAAAAAAATTATGAAAAATATGTAGGAAAAGAGTATTTGTGTTTCCTTTCTATGAAAAAAAGAAAAAATAAATTTTAATATACATAGATCAGTTAGAGCGATCCAATTGACCTATGTCTAAATTACAATTACTGTCACTTTAGAACTTAATAAACTATGAAATATTGACCCAAAATGAATAAAACCAATTGCATCCTTTAGATATTGAAGTTACAAATATAATCTCAAAAGAATTACATCATTATCATATTTTTAAAAAAAGTTATGCTGATCCAAGTGACAATAAGTCTTTAAAAACACAGTTTTTCACGCAAACCACTTTTCAAAGGAGAAGGAAAAATGAATTTAATTTTTTTTTAAAATATATATTTAGAAACTAGAAAGAAAATTTTAAAAAACTCTAGTTTACATCATCTTCAAATTCCTAATATTTTAGCAACAACAGGTGTTCAAAAGTGAATTTTTTTCTCAGAATGTTGATCTCTGTGTCAAATTTGGCCACAAAGTGAAACACATTATTGTGGGACCACCCAGTGAGTGACAGTTGTTTTAGTAAAGACTGGTTATTGGATTGTGACAGTGGACAGTGACAGATTTAGTCTCTGTATTTCTAAGATAACTCTTATGTGAGCATGATTTGTGACTTGTGAGCTTAAGGCGTCATAGAAGACATATTGGAGAATATTATTTGTGATTATGGAGTTGATGTGTTTGTGGTGACATCATCTGAAGTGTGTAGTCTTGTGAAGACCTATTTGGAGTTGAATAGAGATGTGTAACATGCTGTGAAGATAGCGAGCATGTATTTCAGATCCTAGAGTGTATTTGATACATATTGTAACTATTGTATACTTGTATAAGGTACCATATGTATCATAGCAAGGGTCTATTTAATCATTTTTTAATTAGTGAAGTCTTGATTGGACGACCTAATTGATTATTGTAATAGGGTATAAAGAAGAGTTGTTTTTGGAGAATAAAGAGAGGTGTGTATATAAGCTGTGAGCTTGTATTTATGAATTAAGCTAGATGTAGAGAAAAGGTTGTAATTGAGGAGCTTCATTGGAACTAATCAAGAAAAGACAGTTCTAGCCAATAGTTCATTGGATTTCTATACAATTGTATTTCAGATAGTGAGTCCTCAAGGTGATTTAACGTTCTTTGGGTAGTGTTCCTGGGTAGTGTTCTTGGGTAGTGAGCCTACTATTTTTTATCTTGATTCCTAATAGCGTGTGTCCTTTAACATGGACTATGCAATGATGCATCAATAAGCTCCTAACAGGGATAAATATTTTAGCAGGGATACTATACTTTGAGTATATCATTTGTGGGTGCTAATTCCCATTGAGGTTTCACCTTTAACAAGGTTTTCTTGACAAAAAAATATTGTATTATGGTCTTGCATTCATTGCATGTTGATATTCTGATTAAGTGTTTTGGATTATAAAGTTTAAAGTTTAATATTCTATCTTACAATTGATTCACCCCCCCCAGTTGTGTTGCTGGACTGTTATTCCTAATAAAAGAACAACAAAATTTACGTGGAAACCAAAGATGACCTAAAAACCCATGAAGAATCTAATTCTCATGAAAACAAAGCCAGTTAAGGTTAGATTTACAAGGGCTCATTGCCATTTTTCTCACTGCTGGTTGGATCACTACAGGTAGGGCTAACTACCTTGAAGAATAAAAAGAGGCTCACTAATAGTACAAATAGGATCACTGGCATAATACAAGGAATAAAAAATGAATGCACAACTGAAGTCACTATCATTGACATTTAGTAACAAAAAAATGATATATAACAGTCAACTATTGATTGTAAAATTAACACACATATACCTAAATATAATGATCTTCCCTTTGTTGGATTTTCAATTAATTTACATATAACTCACATTCAAGCACAGATCAACAAACAAAATCATGGCTCTCTTATATCAATCCATACCAACAACTAGGTCAGCCTAATGAAATTTGAAATAGTTCACATCGAAGCATTCTTGTAGTGGTAAGGAATGAAATATAAAATACCTCACTCAATACAACAAGCCTTTATCATAATACCATGCTAGACCATCATAAAGATCTTTGGAACCAACATATAGGATTTATACATTACTATGCAAATACATTGAACGAATCATAATGACCACTTTTGAAATAGGAATGGGACCAAACAAATGCTCCACTCCATGTTATAAGATAAATAGAACCAATAATGACACAAATAAAAATAAATATTTATGACACATCATTTGGAGTACACTTCTAATGGATCACCAAAACATCTAATCGACATCTATGCATGGAATATGTTGAAATCAATGATAACCATTAATAACAATAATAAATGATAGCATCAACCCCACATTCTAATAAGAAATTCAATACTACTACTATAGTTGCAATGGATATGGACATAGAAATATTGAATGCAGTATAAATATCAATGTCGAGAATAAGGAAATTGCAAATATGAAAAAGGATGGTATGGTTTTCTATAAATGCAAAAATGAAAGGACATATTTTAAGGTTTTGCAAAAGTATGGATAAACATGATTATTGTTTAATTATTTCCAAAGACTCATAAGAAATGAATAAGACATATTGATGAAGAAAATAAAAGGTTCTTTTGATGATGGTCTGACATCCATTCTAGATGTTTCTTCCTCCTATATAAATGACTTAGACTATAGAGTTTGAGAGGGATTTTTCTTATGAATTTGTTCCCCCCCAAGATTGGATCCTGAGAATATTCTCAACATGGAAATAAGGAGTGATGGATTTTTTGAAGGTAAGATTTGTATTTATGGTCTAGAAAGGTGACTACATTCTACTGTAAATAATGTATTAGTTGTTTTATTATGTAAGAGATTATTGATACTAAGTTATGTTTAAATATAGATTGGAGCAATGATATACCTTCTAATTCACAAATTAAGATACATTTGATTAACTTGGAAAATATTTTTATGAATTATCAAAGTTTCTTTGGGAAGTTGAAGGACATGATGAGTATGTGGAACCAGTTTCATCCTAAGTCTACTATCCATGTAGTACCTTGCCCCTAGTCTAATTTTATAACAGTTGTAATTAATCTAGGATGATAGATTGTATGTTAGGAATTTGTTGATTCTTATGATTTTACTGACCCCATACTTGCATGTGTATGGTTGATGTGTTTGTTTTATATTTCTATTTGATGTGCTTGATATGGTTGAGGGACAAAGTCGTAGTTACTTGCTTGCGAGATCCACACGATCAACCGATCCTCGCCATTGTCTGTTATATCTCTATGTATATGCACATGCTTGTCTCTTATGCAGGTTCACAGGTACCGGGCATCGACTTCCCTGAATTGTCAGGATGAGTGTACCCTATCGCTAATCTCAATGGTAAAAGAGGGGAGATAATATTCAGTTCCAAATCCTAACCTAAGCCAATTATTATCCTAAAGTAGGGAACAAGATTCCATGTTTTCACCCTTCTAAACTCATCCAATTGGCAAGAGTTTACACCTATGTCCTGAACATGAATATGGGTCCTTAGGTCTTTTTGTTTCTTTGATTTGTGGCGTTTGGGTGTTTTCTATTTTTTTTAGATCATTCTATTTTAGCTATGGAATATCTTTTAAAATGGCAATTAAATAAATGTATTTATTTGATTTAATTATTATTTTTATTATATAGTTGATGCATAAATTAATTGGAAATTAATTATATGCTAATATTGAGTGTGGTTGAAATATTTAATTAATGTGAATTAATTAAATAAATTCACCTTTGAAATATTTAAATCTTGAAATTAACCTTTGTTTAATTAAAATATATTTAATTAAAATATAAGGTTTTATTTAATTAAATTGTAATGTTTTATTAATTAAGATATAAAGTTTTTTTAAAAATTAAAATGAAATTTGTTTTTATGAGTATCTTTTATATTAGTGGCTTCTGTAATTTTGATTTAAGAGCTCTTTTATTGTTTGAAGTGTATTTTGTTTAAAACTATAGTAGTTGGAAGATTTATTAATTACATGGTTATATTTTAAAATATGGTTATATGTTTTCTTTAGAATGTTAGTTAAAGGAAACTATTATTATGCAGTTAATTAGTAGTTTATCTCTGTATGTTGTTTGATCATTTGTGCATGTGGGGAAATGTTTATACCTTGGTTCTTATTTGAGAATGTTAAACCATTCTTTTGATTTTTATGACGTTATGTTTTATATTAAATCTAAGGGATTAGAATCGTCCACCAGATGGTGTAAAATCTAGAGGCGGGTTTTGGTTATCTTTTTACCATGTTGTTTGCCTTGCATGCATTGTTAGGTTGTTCGAGATGTTCTAACTCTAGGTGGGTTTGTACTTGGTGTTTTCAAGTCTTGCATGTTGGATCTTGATGTTGTGATTTGTGAGTTTTGTTAACTCAGAGTTCATTTTGATCTTGTGAAACCCTAGAGTAGGTCATCTAAGTGTATGTCAGGAAGTGGCTTGTAATTGGTGTCGAAGCTCAGAAGTGGCTACCAGGAGATCCCATTACAAGTGGTTTAATAAGTGATAATTAATAAACATTGGGAACTTAAAATGAACCTAATAAGATGTTATGTGCCTCGCCCATGCCTAAGTTCCTGATTGAGTATGACTAGGATGGGAGTGAGATGATGCTTGCCACCTTTATGGATTGGATATGGCATAGGTAGTACCTTGTCTACACGAGAGGTTACTAAGACCACATAGAGTCACTAGGGCACCGGGGTTTGAAGAGACTACCAGGATAACCTTAGAGTTGGCTTGTGTGATGACACTTCTTGTATGCGTCTTAGGTTTCCTACGTGTTTTGGTTGCCTCTGGTTGAGTATGTTATACCTTGTACTTTTTGTACCTTTGAGTTAGAAGCTTTCAGGACCTCTTCCTTGGTTGTTTTTGTTGTTTGTTATCCGAGTGGGATCTGATGTTATCTCCTTGGCACAGTGGGAGTGGACCGTTTAGGTTCACGAGGTTGGGTGGTAGTGATTCTTTTACCATTTGAGATTCTGACGCTCATGCACTGAGGCTGGATGATCCTTATGGCAGACATTTCTTCTCGATCTTCATTTCTAAAGATGTGTTCTTGTTATTCATCCCTTTTGTGATCTTGTATCATTGCATTAGAGGTTCAAAGATATCTTGTTGTACTTCTTTTTTGGTTATTGTATTACATACCCTGCGACATGTGCAGTGGAGGCAAATTATTATGGTTACCTTATGGTACCAGTTGTACTTATGTTACCCTTTATTTATGATGTTGTATTTATCATTCAGATGTATTCTCAAGATTCATATTGTATCTTATCTACTTTAATTAATTAACTCTTTCGTTATCTACGTCAAGGAACCCTTGTGAGTTGTAACCTATGTTATTTGTTTATTGCTTTTCTTTGCTTCCGCATTGTAAAACTTGATGTTGTTGAATGTTAACTTTAAAAAAAAAATGCTCTGCAAACTTAGTTGCATGTTTAGGTTAAGTTCTCCTGGGTCCCCTGGTGGGGCATTACAATCCAGTTTAAGTAAAGTGTTCTCTCCGATGTTAATAATATTTGCTAATACATAGAGGAGGTAAAGTTTAATTTTTCTTGGGAGCTATGTTTTCCTATAAGACTAATGAGGAAGTATGTATAAGTGTTAATGAGATTCCAAAGGATACTAGTTCTGGGAGGATTGAAGTTGTCACAAAATTATTTTTTTCTGCTAGTGAAGGAAAATATATGGGAAAAAGTATGAAAAAGATGTTTACAAATTCTTTGACCTCTGGTAATCAAGATAAGAGTGTTATATGGACATCTCTAAAGTGTTTATTTTCTCTTGTGATTACTTATAATAATAGCTAAGAGGAAGAAAAGAGAAGAAATCATAATGAATTTGTAGGTATTGATGTATGGGCTACTAATGAATCTAATCTATCAGTTGTAAAGATTCTTACTATGATGAGTTAGTATGAAGGACTAAAGATAGTTGATATAATCAAGGTAATTTTGAGTTTCTCTAGGAGAATCTTGTAGTTATTTCCCCTCCTTTTAGCTTAGTGTATCAGAGTGGTGCATCTATCCAGGGGGAGCTTTTTTACCTTTTTATTCTTGACTAATGCTAGTGGTTGTTATTAGAGTTGTGTAGTGGTAAGTATGTTTTTGTCCTGTCCTTTAGGGAAAAGGGGGAGACAGTAAATACTTTATTTTATTTGATAATGTGTTTAGGATTGTTCTAGTTATTTTAGAATTGGAGAGTTGATAGTGGTGATATCTTAGTCAAATATTTTTTGTTGTTTATTACTATCAATGAGAAATGGGATATCATTGAAAATATATGTTTGGTCTTTTCATTGTCATTGATATCAAACATTGTGACCTAGAGGTGTTTTTTGTTTCTCAAACACTAGGTCAAGAAGTATACTATATTTGGAGAAGTAAGATTGTGTTTTGGGCTTTTTAATCCTACTGAACTTTAAATGGTGAATGACATGTATGTAATCAATAGAAGCAAGGATGTATTTAGTCCTATAAAATAGTGGAAGATAGGGATGTATTATAGAGATTGGTTTTTTTGCTTCAATTTTATTCTATTAGGTCCAAAAGTCATTGGTTCTATTCAGGTGTCAGTGGGCCATCGATAGAGTTTTGAAATTGAAGATAACAAGTCTTTAGTTATATTTTCTGGAAGGTTTCTTCTATATAAATCAATGTTGAAGATATGCAGACACGATTTAAATTATATTTAGGTTTTGGTCTTAGTTGTGTTATCTCCTTGTGATTCAAAAACGTATTGTCATAACTTCTAAAGTGTATTGTTGGCAAGTGATATGGTTTTTGATGTGGCATGCCGAGGTTCCCATTTAGCTGGTGGGTATGTGCAGGATCATGGTATGCCAAAAAGTGGCGATGTGAAAAAGAAGTCATGATTGATAGAATCTTTGAAAAACAACTATAACTTTCAAACAATATAACATTATTGAAATATGAAATATACATCACATTCTATGCTTCAACAAATACAATAATAATTAATTGTTCTTTAATTTTGATGAAGTTTAGATTGAGTTAAGATGGTCAGACACGAGAGTTTTTATATTCAGGAAGATTTGTAGAAGAAAAATCATAATTAATTATTTACTTGGAAAAAAAATATAAAAAAATATACATCACATCCAGACATGAGTCTACTACATTTATCTAGATCCTTATAAAAAAATATTATGATTTGATTTTGTTAAATGTGGTCAGACATACGCCTACTTGTTATTTTTCTAGTTCTGATTGATAGACTTATTGAAAAATAGTTGTAACTTTCAAACTGTATAACTTTTTTGAAATCCAAAACATGTGTCACATTCTATGCTTTTCCTACTGCAAGAAAAATAAAAAAAGTTTTCAATTTGATAAAGTTTAGACTAATTTAATGTGGTCAGACACGAGAGTTTTTGTATTCTGGAAAAGTTGTAGAAGAAAAATCATAATTAATTATTTACTTGGAAAAAAATTACAAAAAATATGTGTCACATTCGGACATGAGTCTACTACTTATATCTAGAATCTTGTAATAATTTTTTTAATCATTTTATTGTGTTTAAGGTGGTCAGACATACACCTACTTCTTATTTTTTTCCTAAAATTTTCATACAACTACATTGAAATTTAAAATTTTCAACATATAGAATATTTTTTTTCAAAAAAGGCCTAGTATCTTAGAAAATAAATTCAATTTTCTACAGATTCTCTTCTTACATATTTTTGATATAATATTTATAACTTGTTCGAATTTTTATGTCAACTTGCCTAAACCTAATTTTTTGAATTTTCATTGCCACTTAAGGACCTAACTTGTCATACCATGATCCTGCACATACCCTAGTAAGTGATGTGTTTCTTTGGGTAGTGCATTACTATATGTTTAAGATGACTATGGAATTTATTCCAGTAATTGTGGTTCTTGCATTGGGCTATGTGTAGCATGTTAATGGTCCCTCTCTTTCTTGGAGTGGATCATACTTCATATTTTTGGTTAGGGTATTGCATTTGATGTCCATCTCTTATTTGGATGGGTTTGTGCTATGTCTAAACTATATATTTAATGTTTATCTCTTCTCCATTTGCAACCATACTTTGTATAATCTATGTTTTGGTCCAGATGCTTCTGACATGAAACCTTATTGTATTGTATTGTGGTAATGGTTGAATTGTAACTTAATTATAATATCCTTTTGGCATGGTCAACCTTGTTGTAAAATCTAATGATCTATTATCTATATATATACAGTTTGTCCTTTAAAAAATTGTAAGAGAGAAAGTGCAATGTGCGAAGCATTGAAGATCTATATGAAACTTTTAAGAAGACTAGAGTTTAGTTTATAAGGATTATATTTTGTGATAGTGGAAGAGAGTAATAGGAGGTAATAATGTTCTATTAAGGTTGATAGTATTGTGTAGATTAACTCAATTATCAAGAATTCATCTTTATCTATATTTTGAATATTTGTATGTACCTTGTCCCTAGTATAGTGAGTCTTGGGTGCATAAGTTTATTGCATTCTCTTGCTACTTTAGAATTGAGACTCTATTTTGAATTTTGGACAAGTGATATGCTATCTATATTCATTTTTGTATTGGTAATGATACTTTGGTTGCAATTTTTAAGTAGTGAACTCCTACCATCTTTTGTAATTAGGCCATATAATTCACTAAATTATCTTTGTGATCAATTTCTCACCATGGTTCTTCCTAGTTTTGGTTTTCCACGTACAAATCTTCATGTTCATGTGTTTTTGTTTCAATTCATTATTTTCTCAATATTTTATGTAGTGAATATTGAATTTATTTGATTGCTCAAGTGATATTTCTATTTATGTTGATTCATCCCCTCTCTTAGCATCCAAAGTGTGTTCAACATGACATAGGTTACTCTCCTAAGAGAAAAAGTGGACACTTTAGAGAAATTTAAGATATTTAAGACTATAATTGTGAATGATGTAGATAGAAGAATAAAATGCTTAATATATGAAAGAGGAGGATAATTTACTTCTCAATAATTTTATACTTTTTGTGAGAATCATGGGATATCAAACATTTGTCTTCGACTAGAATAATATAGTAGAATGGTTTGGTAGAAAGAATGAACATAACAATTTAGGAAGTTGATAGAAAAATGATAAAGGAATCCAATCTATCAATAATCTACTAGAAAAATCAATACTGAATACAATATACACACTGAACTTGATCATGAAAAAATTGAGAAAACATCTTATGAGGTATGATACGAAAGAACCCCTTTTCTAAAGTATTTCAATTTTTTTGGAAGAAAATGCTATATCAGAAAAGAAAAAAAAAACCTTAGAAATTTTGATTCTAGAGCTAATGAAGAAATATGTCATGGGTAATCCACAAAAATAAAAGATTGTACAAATGCTACAAGAAAAAGCTAGGAAGAATAGTTGAGAGTACAAATGTGAAAGTTAGTAAATACATTCTAAAGAACATAGAAATAGAATATGTATATGAATTAGATGAATAAATTGGAAAATAAGAGGATGAAAATAATAAAGAAAATGAAGAATAAAATGATCCCAAGGTTTCTCTAGAAGATGTTCCTAAGACCCCTAGATATGTGTACAAGAATCACTCAGATCAGATTATTGGAGATAAGAATAGAGGTGTCATTACAAGAAGTAAAGTTGTTGAATAGGCCAATCTATGCTTAATCTTAAAAATAGAACCAAAGATTGTAAAAGAGGTGCATGCAATGATTAGATTTGGATGAAATCCATGCAAGAAGAACTAGATCAGATTATGAAGAATTGGACTTAGGAACTTGTCCCAAGATTGGAAGGAAAAAATGTTATTGGAATAAAATGAGCATTTTAGAACAATTTGGATGAATGTGGACACATAGTAAGGAATAAGGATATAATTGTATGCAAAGGATACGCATGGGTGGAAGGAATTGACTTTGAGGAGACTTATTCCCCTAGGGAAAGAATGGAGGCAATTAGAACTGATGCAGGACCATCTTGGGTCCTTGGCAATCTCATGTCACCAAAAACATATTTGAGTTTGGTTTGTATTGCTCGGTTCCTTCTTTGACCAAGTTGGTTCAGTGTTTCTTAGTTTCCTTTGTTCACCGGTGTTGGTTGGTTATCTCTCTAGTGCTCGGTGAATTTCCCTAGCACTTGGTGATGCTTGTCTGGTGCTTAGTTGGCTTTGCTTACCAATGGGTTTATTTTGGATTTCTTTTGAGGCAGACTTGTGCATTTAATTTGGGTCACAGATTTAATGTTGGTAGCCATCATTGGGAAGCATGTGGACCTACATCTGGTTGTTCCTTCCATTGATTGTGGACCTGAAGGCTGACTCAATTCGGTAGCCTCTTGTATAAATGTAGTTATTTGGTTAGAGTTTAGGAAAAGTTTTTGGATAGAGGATAGAAGATAAAAGGTTAGAGATTATTTGTAGATCCTCACTTGTTTGAGGACTTTTGTAATTGATTCTAATATCTAGCTAAAACCAAGAAGGCCTTACAGCCCAACATGTATGAATAAATTTGAAGTTAATATATGAAAGTTCTACATTCTCTCTCTGACTTTTGTATGTTTGTTGATTTCACGTGTTGTTGAGCAAGGTGCATTGGGTTAGGCTATGCCATTTTTGGCCCCTTCTGCCTAATCTTGTGTCAGGTGGTATTAGAGCGAGGTTAGATCTAGATCTAGGTTTGCGAATCTAGATTTGAAGGTTCCTTCTTGTGAAGCCCTAGTTGAATTTTTGTGGGGTAGTAGATTGTGATCTAACCTACAATTGCAGAGGGTTTTCAAGATGGTTCATGGGAGGCGAGATGCGGATCCAGGATTGGCAGACATGTTGAGACAACTTGCTGCTAGATTAGAAGTTATTGAAACATCCCAGAGAAGGAGACATCTTGAAGATGTTAGTGATGATGAAATTGAGGTAGAACAAGGTGATGTAGAACCTGCACCTATGATGGATCAGGGTGAAGAAATATTCTTGAAGGATTTGAAAATTTTGAATTCTACAACACACTTAAATCCTCTTGAGTATGGTGGGAAATTGGATTCTGATGAATTAGTGGATTGGATCACTAAGATGGAAAAGTACTTTGAGTATAAAAATGTACCTAAGGAAAAGAAGGTGAAAATTACAAGCACAAAGTTGAAAAGTCATGCATCCTTATGGTGGGAACATCTGTAGCTAGACAGAAAGAGGAAAGGAAAAGACAAAATCAAGGTATGGAGTAAAATGGTGAATAAATTGAAAGGAAAATTCTTACCTTGTGATTATCAAATTAACCTAGTTAGGCAAATGCAAAGCTTAAGGTAGAAAGATAGCTCGGTAAAGGAATATACAAAGGAATTCTATAGATTAGTTATCAGATCTGGACATGATGAAGATGATGTGGAAAGAATTGCTAGATACCTGAATGGTTTGAGAGTTTCCATCCAAGAAGAAATCAGTCTGGTCAAATTGGAGAACATTGAAGAGGCTTATCAATTTGCATTGAAAGCTAAGGAGAAATTGAATAAGAGGCATGAGAAAAGACAAAGAGGTAGAGGTGGTAGATTCCCTAGAGGAAGAGGTAAATCCAATGGTGAAAATAGTAGATCTGAACTAGAAAAGACAACTCTAGATAAAGGCAAGACCAAGTGGAAAGGTGAAAGTTCATCTAGAGGTAGAGGTAGTAACTATCGAGGTGGACATAACAGAGGAAGTTTTCAAGGAACTTGTTACAATTGTGGAGAAGAAGGACATAGATCATTTGAGTGTACACATGCAAGTAAGAAGGTTGTTAGCAATAGAAATGCTTTGGTACAAGAAGAGTCACCAAATGAACCTGAGAAGGAAAATAACTTGATGGTAAGAAGAGCACTATGGAATGAAGGTAAAAAGGAAGATTTGGTAAGGAAAAGTTTGTTCAAGACCAGATGTAGAGTTTTTGATAAAGTTTGGAAGGTAATCATTGACAGTGGTAGCTTGGAGAATCTAGCATCTCAAGAGATGGTCACAAAGTTGCAGTTGAGAAGGTTGGAACATCCAAAGCCCCATTAGATTTCATGGATCAAAGATGAGCATACACTCTTGGTAAGTGAACAATGTTATGTGAATTTGAAAATTGGGAAGTACTAAGATAAGGCATTATGTGATATCATGCCTATGGATTGTTGTCATATTTTTTTGGGTAGACCTTGACAATATGATAGACATGCTATATATGATGGGAGATTGCATAAGTATACTATTTTGGCTGATGGAAAAAGACAAATCTTGTTACCTTTGATGGAAGAACCTGTTAGTAATGTTTGTATATCTGTGAAATTTTTCTTGATGGAAGGAAGAAATTTTGTTAAGGATTTGAAGAGAAATGGTGTATGTTTTGTTGTGATTCCTAACAAATTGAGTAAGAAAATAGAGGACAGTGTCCTTGAGGAGATTGATAAGTTACTCACCGAGTATAGTGAAATCATTTTTGATAATGTACCTAATGGTTTTCCACTGAAGAGAAGCATTGATCATTGCATGGATATCATCCTTGGAGCTAGTTTACTGAATAAGGCACCTTATCGGTTGACACCTACTGAGAATCGGGAATTGAACTGATAGATTCAAGAATTGTTGGAGAAAGGTTTGATCAGAGAAAGTTTAAGTCCCTGTGTAGTACCTGCGGTATTGGCACCTAAGAAGAATGGAGAATGGTGAATGTGTACTAATTCAAGAGCACTCAATAAGATAACAGTGAAGTATAGGTTTCCTATACTGAGAATGGATGATATAATGGATAGTTTGATTGGAGAAAAGTATTTTACCAAGATTGATTTGAAAATTGGGTATCATCATATTAGAATCAGAGAAGGTGATGAATGGAAGAATTCTTTCAAGACAAAAGAAGGTTGGTATGAGTGGTTGGTTATGCCTTTTGGTTTAACTAATGCACCGAGTGCTTTTATGAGGTTGATGAATGAAGTTTTGAAGAAATTATTGGGAAAGTTTGTGATTGTATATCTTGATGACATTTTGATATTTAGTAAGGCTAGAGAAGAACATTTGTTGCATGTTAGACAAGTTTTGCAGAGATTGAAAGAAGAAAAGTTGCTGATAAATCTGAAAAACTATTCATTCATGAAAGATGAGATTGTGTATTTGGGATTTGTGATTTCAGCTGATGGTTTGAAAATGGATCCTGAAAAGGTTGAGGCTATTTTGGATTGGCCTACACCTATGAATGCTAGTGAGGTAAGATCATTTCATGGTTTGTCAAGTTTTTACTAAAAGTTCATTAAGAATTTTGGTTCAATTTGTAATGCTATGACCGAGTCAATGAGAGGAGACAAAAGAGAATTCAAGTGGACACATGGAGTTGATAAAAGTTTTGAGACTCTGAAGCAGAAGGTTTCTAAATTGCCTATTTTGGCATTGCCTGATTTCAATAAGGTATTTCAAGTGGAATGTGATGAAAGTGGTAGTGCAATTGGAGCTGTGTTGAGTCAAGAAGGTAAACCCATTGCTTTCTTTAGTGAAAAGTTAAATGATGAAAAATAGAAATAGTTTGTATATGATCAAGAATTATATGCTATTGTTTAAGCACTGAAGAAATGGAGACAATATTTGATACTGAGTGAATTTGTGTTGTATACTGATCTTAAGGCTTTACAGTATTTAGGTAGTCAGAATAAGTTGAATCAGAGACATATGAAATGGGTTAAGTATTTGCAGAGTTATACATTTGTGATAAAGAATAAGAGTGGAGTCACTAACCAAGTTTCTAATGCATTGAGTAGAAGGAGATCTTTGATGACCGAGATGAAAATTGGAATTCTAGGCTTTGATGATATGAGAGATTCTTATGAATTTGATCCTAATTTTTTTGAGTCATGGAGAAAGTGCAGAGCACCTATTCAAGATCAACAGAGTACTAAATGGGATGAATATTTTATGCAAGGAGGTATGTTGTTTAAAGTTATTCAGTTGTGTATACCGAGAGGAGCAATGTGAATTAATTTGATAAAAGAGAAACATAGTAGTGGTTTGGCTGGACATTTTGGTGTTGATAAGACATTGAATTTGCTTAAGGAGAAATACTTTTGGCCACAGTTGTATAAAGAAGTTCAAAAATTTGTGAAAAGTTGTGGAGTTTGTCAAGTTGCAAAAGGAGTTAGTCAGAATACTGGATTTTATACACTGATTTCTATACCTAAGAAACCTTGGATTGACATCAGTATGGATTTTTTTCTTGGCTTACTGAAGACAATAAGAGGTAATGATTCTATATTTGTGGTTGTGGATATATTTTATAAAATGGAACATTTTATACCTTGTAGAAAGACATCAAATGCAATACATGTAACAAATCTTTTCTTTAAGGAAATTGTCAGATTGCATGGATTACCTAGGAGTATTATCTCTGACCAAGACAGTAAATTTGTTGGATACTTTTGGAAGACTCTTGGGAGAAATTTGGGTACTGAGTTGAAATATAACTCTACATTTCACCAACAAAATGATGGATAGATAGAAGTTTTGAATAGAAGCTTGTGTAATCTTTTGAGATGTTTAGTTGGAGACACACCGGGTAATTGGGATTCTGTGTTGGCACAAGTAGAGTTTGCATACAATAATTTAGTGAATAGGAGTACTGGAAAAACACCTTTTGGGATTGTAAATGGCATACAATCGAGAGGTATATCTGATTTGAGAGACATTGATGATGAAAGAAAGAGAAAAACTGAAGGAAGAAAATTTGTTGAATACATGAAGACATTGTATGAAGATGTGAAACTTAAATTGGGAAAGAGTAATAAAAAATACAAAGGTAGAGCTGATAGATCAAGAAGACATAAGAATTTTGATGTTGGTGATGAAGTGATGGTTCATTTAAAGAAAGGCAAATTTCCTATTGGAACATATGGGAAGTTGAAGATAAAGAAGTTTGGACCTTGAAGGATTTTGAGAAAATTTGACAGTGGAAATGCATATGAAGTTGAGTTACCTGATGACATGGATATATCACCTATATTCATCATTGCTGATTTGTATGAGTTTCATGAACTTGAAGAAGACATGGCAGTACTGACGTATTATCCTAAGAAGTAGAATGAAGAGGTTGAGAATACTTTGGAGCAAAGAATTGGTAGAAGTACAAGAGGAAAATAGTATATGGAATATCTGGTAAAGTAGAAGAATAGACCGATTGAAGAGAGTTCTTGGATTTCATAGTCTGAGTTGGATGCAGCTTGGATCATACCTATTCAATGATTTGAAGAATCATTTCAAATAACCCCAGGTGTCTGATGCAGGAGCATCTTGGGTCCTTGGCAATCATGTGTCACCAAAAACATATTTGAGTTTGGTTTGTGTTGCTCGGTTCCTACTTTGAGCGAGTTGGTTTGGTGTTGCTTGATTTCCTTTGTTCACCAGTGTTGGTCGGTTATCTCTCTAGCGCTCGGTAAATTTCCCTGGCACTCAGTGATGCTGGTTTGGTGCTCGGTTGGCTTTGCTTACGAATGGGTTTCTTTTGGATTTCTTTTGAGGTGGACTTGTGCATTTAATTTGGGTCACAAATTTAATGTTGCATCCATCATTGGGAAGCATGTGGATCTAGATCTGGTCATTCCTTCCATTGATTGTGGATTTGAAGGCTAACTCAGTTCGGTAGCCTCTTATATAAATGTAGTTGTATGGTTAGAGTTTAGGAAATTTTTTTCGATAGACGATAAAAGATAGAAGATTAGAGATTATCTGTAGATCCTTGCTTGTTTGAGGACTTCTATACTTGATTGTAATATCTGGCCAAAACTAGGAAGGCCTTATAGTCTAACATGTATGAATCAATTTGAAGTTAATATATGAAAGTTTTTCATCCTCTCTCTCTCTATTGTATGTTTGTCGCTTCCACATGTTTTTGAGCAAGGTGTATCAAGTTAGGGTGTGCCATTGTTGGCCCCTCCTACCTACTCTTGCATCAAGAACTTTTTTGGATTTCACAATACACAATGACTTCAAGGTATATCAGATAAATGCAAATTTCTAATTTTTATATATAAAGTTTAAGGAAGAAGTATATATGTATAGAAAAACTAGAAGGCTTCAAGATATTAGATGATCCAGATATGGTCTACAAAATGAAGAAGGAATTATATGGATTAGATAAAGCTCCTAGAGATATTGGTATGCATTACTTGTTAAGTATTTATTAATGAAAGGATTCCAAAGAGGCATGCTCATAGTAATCTAAACTTTAAGGTTGAATAAAATGATATTGTGATTGTATTTGTGTATGTGGATGACATTATCTTTGGAAGGAATTACATTTGGCATGTGTAATAAATTTGTTGATGAAGTGCAAAAAGAGTTTGAGATGGCCATGATTGGGGAAATGAATTTATTTTTTGGATTACAAGTTAATTAGAAAGATAAAGGTATATTTATTTTACAATAAAAAAATGTCAAAGATATTTTAAATAAGTTTTGAATTGAAAATACTAAACCGTTATGCAGTCCTATGGTTACTAGTTGTAATTTGAGTAAGGATTTAGAATCTCCTACAACCGAGGAGAGAAAATATAGATTAATGATTGTTAGATTGTTATACTTGACTACTACTAGATCATATATTATGCATGTTTTTTTTTTTGTCTTATAGAGAGATTTATGTAAGATCCTACAGAAACTCATGATGTTGCAGTAAAAAGTATTTTTAGATACTTAAAAATAACATAAGATTATGGTCTACGGTATCCCAGTAAATTAAACATCACTTTGATGGCCTATATTGATTATGATTGGGCTATATGCGTGGATGATAGGAACAATACAAGTGGACATTTATTTTTCATTAGACATAGATTGGTCACTTCGTTAAGAAAGAAACATGACTCAATGCTTCTATCTACTGCTAAAGTAGAATATATTGTTGTTGCTTCATGTATTACACATTGATACTTTGGATGAAACAAATCTTTTAAGATATTGGAATAATGTTTAATGATCCTATTTATATCTTATGTGACAATGTCAGTAATAAAATTTTCTAAGAATTCGATAGTGCATTCAAGGAAAAATACATTCTATTGAGTAACACTTTATAATGGAATTTTTTTTGGAGAATGAAGTAAAGCTTGACTATGTTCCCCTAAAAGAACAAATTGATGATATTTTCATAAAGGTTCTCTCTAAGAATAATTTTGAATATATTTAGGAGAAGTTAGGGGTGATTTCCCCTCCATATTGGAGCCAAATGCATATAGTTATGTATTGGTCAAGTGAACTTCAAGCATATCTTTTATTTGGACAAATTATTGTGGTTGTCTCTTAGGGGGAGCTAAGCATTATTGTGAGGTAAATTATATATCTCATAGGGACTTGAGAAGAATGAGTAATTGATCTACATATTTGGCATTTTCCATTAATGTTAAAGGGGGGGAGAGATCTTGTGTTTGAAGCATGTCCCAATGGGGAGGAATACTTATCATTGATATTGAATAATGGTGAATTGGATTCACCTCTATTAATTGAGATTGAGTATTAAGTATGGATAGGAGATAAAATATATGTGTGTATCATCTTAAAATGGAAGCACTTACATGTTAAGAGCATTTATCCCTCCGAGTAAGTGGTTTTGGGTCATGTCGAATGCCTTGAATTCATCTTTTCTTGGATCTGGCTTTCTCCCCTCTTTCCACTTCTATTCTGCACTTGATTCCTTCATTCTAGGTGATATGAGGGTTAGGATCCCGAGGATTCTCCTTAATTTCCCTCTTCTATGGCCCTATTTTCTAGGTAGGACCTACAAATAGGTCCTCCTAGACTTCGTCATGTTCATCATAGGATTTTTTTCCTCTCCTTGGCACTCTACCCTCTTCTGGCATCATTTCTAGGTCTCTAGGCACCCTTGAGACCTCTTGTTTCTCACTCTAATTGAGACCCTGAAATCTGGGCCCTTAAGGTCAAATTCAACCTAAAGGGGTCAAATTGGACCTCGACCCTAACTAGGTTAGGATCAAGCTCATCTTTGATCCTAGGTTCAAATTTCAAGGTCCTGGGATCTCTAGTTGTCAAGTTTTAGAAATAATTATTTTCCCGCTTTTGGGTCCATTATTTTGGTCTCCAAAATGGTAAACCCTTAAATTATATTTAATTTAGGTCTATTCCTAAAGGTTTGAGGCCTAATTGGAATTTAATTCCCCAAGGTGGCCCCTCTAGAGGATTGTGCCCTAGATCACTATAAAAGGAAGCCTTCCTCTCTCATTTTCACATCAAGTTTTCATGCTCAAGAAATCTCATGATCAAGGCATCAAGTTTGCAATCTCCTCTCTCAAGCTCTCAAGGTGATCAAGAAAGAATTCCATTCAAGTCTGCTTCTCCATCCAAATTCTCCATTGAAGATCAAGGATTCAAGCATTCAAGCCATTGAAGGGATTTGGTTCAAGTATTCAAGATTCATCATTCAAACCCTAGATCTAGCCATCATGATGGTGTGATCTTCCTTCAAGATCCATTCATTCTTCCCTCAAGGTGGATTCCAAGAAGACAATCATGGAGGTTTGATTTACATTTGTTAGTGTTGATTCCAAGCTTTCATATTAACACACTTGATTACATTTAAAATACAATTTGTATCTCTATTGAATATCATAGCTTCGTTGTTAGATCTACTTCTACTACTTGCTAGCATTCTCCATTTTAATTTCAATATTAAGGTTGATTCCAAACTGGGGTTTGACCAAGGTGAACCCCTCAAACAAACAACAAAAACCCTCTTTTTCTTGTAGGTACAGGTGCAGAATTTCAAATCTGAGAGTAGATTTGGATACCCTTTTCGCCAAACTTCTGGGATCTGCGAACAAAGTCAGAATCGACCTTCAAACAAAAAATGTAGCCTTTGACCTTTTATGAGGGTCAAAGACTACCTGTTGTCAGAAAGATAAATGATTCCTGATTTTTCTTCATCTCGGCATTTCTAGTCCAAAATAGGTTGCAGAATTGCCCGAAACTACACACAAACACCAGAAAATAGGTGTTTCTAAATTAATTTCATCATGAGGTATGTATCTTATTTTATCTAATTTCAAGTATTTTCCCTTACAATTCAAATGTATGTGTAAAATATTAACTTTGGGGTCTCTTTATGTGCAAACCATTGTTCTAGGACCTCATACGCTATTTTATACTATACATTTTGGTGAACCCAACATACTTACCCCTTTCTTTTGTGGATTTAGATGCCCTATTGTGTTAGATCTCCCTTTCTATTATCTTGTGTGTTCACCTTCACTTATACATTTTGGTGAACCTGCGATAGACAACTCATTCTTTTGTGGTATTAGATTTACATTTTATGTTAGATCTTACATGCATATAAATCTCTTATCTTTGGTACCCTATTGTGTTTGATTTTCATTTGAATGCATTTGGATATATCTAGATCTATTTTCTATGCATTTCTTTATTTGTTATCATGTTGCATAAGTTGTTTCAAACATTGCATGGTGTTACACCTAGAAAGACTTCATTTATTACGGTAACCGGATATAATAACCCAGCCAAAATAACCCTGGACACAATAACCCCGCCATAATAACCCAAGGACACAATAACCTGTGGTCAAAATAACCCATGGACAAAATAACCCATAGTCATTCTAGATCAAGTTAGTATCCTTAAAAAGGGATTGTGAGGCACCTTAGAGGATATTTTGGTCATTTTAAGACCATATATCCATTATATATCCCTAAAATATCCTTAAAACATCTTTAATATGCTTAAATAACCTATAAAATGGTAAATAGTTATAGAAATAAAGACAAATTCGTGGGAATAAGCTAAATAAGAGTTATTATGAAAAGATGTAAGTCAAAAGGCATTATGAAGAGGCATTAAGAGGATATATAAAGTGGTAGAATTAAGAGCTTAGAGAAGTAAAGGAAGGAAGAAGGGGAGAAGAATGAAGAGTGTGTAGAAAAAGAGAAATCAAAATTCATAAAAAAAAATATTTTTTAATATAATTTTAAACATTATATTAAATTTCTCTAGGGGTTTCTATAAAGTATACAAAAATAAATATACTTTTAGGGAATCAAGAAATTCTTCATAATTTTTAATATATACAATGCCTCTTCAATTTTTAACAAGTCAAAAAAAAAAGAAATTACTCATTTTAAATGGTTAAACATTTTTCCTTCATCGAGAAGGTGTCAATAAAATGATCTGGTGTTGTGTAGAATATTTTACAAATAAATGTTCAAGTTGGTGCTATACTACAACACAAATAGAATCTGGTGATGTGATTAGGAGTACAGGACATAATCATGCTCCAAAAATTGAGATGATCACTGTCAAACATAAGTTGAATGAAATGAAAGACATGGCATGCTTGACTCAAGACTCTACAAGAAATATACTTGTAATTTATAAATTTTGTTTTCCTTTCTCTATAATCTTATGGGGTTATTTTGTCCATGGGTTATTTTGACTCCGAGTTATTTTGGATTGGGTTATTTTGTCCTTGGGTTATTATGGCTGGGTTATTTTGTCCAGGGTTATTTTGGCTGGGTTATTATGTCCTATAACCATTTATTACATGTGATCTCCATCATATTTCTCTTTATGGAGATGAGTTGAGGATTGATGTTAATTCTTCTCCTAATGAGCCTACTTTACCTTCTTCCCCCTATAGGGATCAAGCTTTAGTGAATTATGGTAACCCTACAATGTGCTTTATTGGTAGGGATGATAATCCTCCTATTTAGGATGAACCTTTGGATTTGGATGTTGATTACTCTCTTCCTCATGACACCATTATGGATGATCCCTTGGATAAAGACATTGATTTATCCCCTCCTCATGAAGAAACTTTGGTTCAAGAGGGTGATTTACTAATGGATGACATATTTATACATGATGATAACTCTTTTTCTAAAACACATAGACATTTTAGTGAAAGATGATGATAGTATAGATCCTTTACCTCCATTTGAGATTCCTTCTAGTGATGAGGTATTAGTGGAGAATGATATGAATTCCCTTAATGCTCTCCCTTTTAGTGATGATCCTATGGAGAATCAAGATCTTACCTTATCTCCTCCTAGGATGTCCTCTTTTCTTCCTTCTTGTGAATATATTTGTAGTGTTGAGACAACTAAAATGGTTTATCCTAAACCCTTGTTGACTGTCAAAGGTTTTCCTCACCTTACTATCAAAGGTAAACCTATGGAGTCTTTCAAAGATCAAGATTCTATAGTTCACATATATCGTACAAGGAATAACCTTCAACCAAATTTGGTGGTTTCTATGTCTTTACCACCTTCTCAACCTATTCTTCCTCCTCCACCCTATCTTCCTAGCAAGGAGTATGATTTGATAAACCAATTGCAAAATTGCCCTACCAAGATTTCCTTATGGGAGCTTCTTCAAACCTCACCTACCTACTATGAAACATTACAAAAAGCTATAGCAACTCTTCGTACTCCACCTCCTAATCAAGAGAACATCAATAACTTTTTACAATGCATGCATTCTACCCTGGGTCCCTCTAATATTGTATTTACTCAAAAGGATTTACTTTCTAAAGAAGTTCAAAATCAGTATGATGCTCTTATGGTTTTTGTTTCTATCAATAAAAGTATCATTCATAGGACCTTGATTGATAATGGATCTGGGCTTAATGTTTGTAGCATGGACATGCTCAAAGTGATTAACATCGATCTTTCAACTATCCAACCTGACAATGTTCCTATACGTGGCTTTGATAACATTGCTAAGAAAACTTTAGGAATCATTACCTTACCTATCAAAGTAGGACCAGTCATCCTGAATACACCTATTCATGTTATTCCTGGACCTCTCAATTATAATCTTCTTTTGGGTAGACATTGGTTGCATGAGATGCATGTCGTTCCTTCCACCCTTCACCATAAAGTCAAGTTTATACATAATAACAAGATGTATTCACTTCATGTGGATGATGTGCCTAATCCTTGTCTGAATATTCAAAATCACACTACTCCTATTTCTAATAGTAATCCTTCTTCCTCTAATGCTCTTCTTGGCGATGATTGGGGAACCTTGGATTTTACTCCTACCTTTATTGGAGAGTATAAGGCTAATGATCTTGATTTTATGAAGCAACAAAGAGAATTTAAACAATGAGTTTTTACTTCTAAACCTCTTTATAATAACTTTGTTGTTGCTTCTACCCATAATGAATTTGTCAAATCTACTAAGGATGATATTGTGACTACTAAGGTTCCATTGACTCCTTCTGATATGGCTTCTTGTTTTGGTCCTGGTTATCATTTCCTAGTTAAACAAGGATTTAATTGTCAAGGATATGGTAAGCATAAATAGGGAATTCAAATGCCCTTACATATTGGGGGGCATGAGCATTCCTATGGATTGTGATTTAGTCCTCAACAACAAATCAATGTTAACAACATCTCAAATAACACTTCAAAAGATGATGAAACTATGAAGGAATTTGACCAAGAAGTTCTTTTGCCTAAACTCCTTCATGCTAAGATGATTACTAGATCTAAACACAAAAATAAACGTAGTCCACACTTGAAGACTCTTCCTTTCTATTTATATAATAGATTTCATGATCACTCTACTAATGAATGTCAAGCTTTACATTATAAGATTAGGCAGCTCATTGATAGTAATGCTATTTATATATCATGTGGAAATGAGTTATATTTCAATCCTATTTTCTCTAAATAACATTCATGTTCCTATTATGGAGCTCCACATTATGTAAACAATGGTAGCCTAATACTTGGGGGCTCGTTGTCTTGCATATTGTTGCGAGCAATATAATAGGTCCCATTTCATCTTTTTTCCTACACTTGGGGGGCAAGGATGTCATCTCCTTCTTTTTTGTCTTTCTGGGATTCACCTCTTTCCTTGGTTAAGCAGTATCTATCTATTATCTGATATCCAATTATAGATGAACATTTTGGTTTGCATTGAGGATGTTTTTCCTTGATCACAACTGATTTCATTGTTTGACATTGGGTTTCCATGGTTGATATATATCTCACCTTGGAAATTGAACAATGTAAAATCCCTCACAAGGGTTACTTTTTCACTTCTTGCATGATATCTCTTTGCATTCATCCCTTCCATGGCCTCATAGGAGCTACGACCTTCTTGGCTTGGACTGGGTGTTGTCTGTGGATATTGTCTTGATGTTGAAGAAGGCTTTATCCTTGGTCTTTTCTTTCCTTAACATGTCAAAATAGTATGTTTTTGCCATATTAAGGAGGGGGGCATATATATGGTCTCCCTCATTCTATATTATGCATTTTTGTTCTAACCTTTTATTTTGCAGCATGCTAAATCTCAGAAGGTAATGCACATAAATTGCTAAATCCTAAAGAGACACACATTTTTGAATTTTCAATATGCTAAATCCTCTGAAGGTAATGCACATAAGTTGCTAAATCTTTCAAAGGTAATGCACATAAGTTGCTAAATCCTGAGGAGACATGCATTTTTCAAAAATTTCAATATGCTAAATCTTCTGAAGGTAACACACATAAGTTTCTAAATCCTGAGGAGACACACATTTCATATTCATAGTGATACGAGAAGGTGGATCTATGGATATTCCAGAAGCCATCAGAAGATGCATTACAATTGCAAGCATAGTTTATGGGTGAACCTATTGGGCTCTCCCTCCATGGTGATTCACGGTAAGGTGGGCATCTTACTGGGTGAGGTAATCACTTTCTCTTTTCTCTCTTTTCACTTTCATGCTAGTAGGATGGGATCATGAAGCTATGTTATTTATAGTGTTTCTCTTATCTTTCCTATGTAATCATTTATGCTTTTATGATAGCTTTCCAAATATGATATTAGTATGAGACATATTTCTTAGCGAGGTTGCTTATGCTAATTGATTTGGGTTATTTAGTACTAATCCATGTTCTTTTGGTTTTCTCTTTTCACACCCTTGTACGTGTATGTTGAGTTAGAATCTTTAGTCTGAGGGCTTGTCCTTAGCTAAGTGTTATTTTATCTCATTGCTAATACACTTGTATCTCCTCTTTCATCTCCTTTACCAAGAGTTTGCATCGAGTCCATACTCTTGCTAACGTGGGGGCTTAATGTATCATCTTAAAATGGAAGCACTTCCATGTTAAGAGTGTTTAACCCTTTGAGTAAGTGGTTTGGGGTCATGTTGAATGCCTTGAATTGATCTTTTCTTGGATCTAGTTTTCTCCCCGCTTTCCACTTCTTTTCTGCACTTGATTCCTTCATTCTAGGTGAAATTAGGGTTAGGATCCTGAGGATTCTCCTAAATTTCCATCTTCTATGGCTCTATTATATAGGTAGGACTTACAAATAGGTCCTCCTAGACTTCATCATGTTCATCATAGGATTTTTTGCCTCTCCCTGGAACTCTACCTAGTTCTGGCATCATTTCTAGGTCTCCGGGCACCCTCGGGACCTCTTGTTTCTCACTTTGACTGAGACCCTAAAATCTGTGCCCTTAAGGTCAAAGTTGACCTAAAGGGGTCAAATTTGACATCGACCCTAACTAGGTCAGGATCGAGCTCATCTTTGACCCTGGGTTCAAATTTCAAGGTCCTGGGATCTCCGGTTGTCAGGTTTCAAAAATAATTGTTTTCCCGCTTCCGGGTCTGTTGTTTTGGTCTCTGAAATGGTAAAGCCTTAAATTATATTTAATTTAGGTCTATTCCTAAAGGGTTGAGGCCTAATTGGAATTTAATTCCCCTAGGTGGCCCCTCTAGAGGATTGTGCCCTAGATCACTATAAAAGGAAGCCTTCCTCTCTCATTTTCACATCAAGTTTTCATGCTCAAGCAATGTCATGATCTAGGCATCAAGTTTGCAATCTCCTCTCTCAAGCTCTTAAGGTGATCAAGAAAGAATTCCATTCAAGTCTGCTTCTCCATCCAAATTCTCCATTGAAGATCAAGGATTCAAGCATTCAAGCCATTGAAGGGATTTGGTTCAAGTATTCAAGATTCATCATTCAAACCCTAGATCTAGCCATCATGATGATGTGATCTTCCTTCAAGATCCTTTGTGCATCTTCAATATCCATTCATTCTTCCCTCAAGGTGGATTCCAAGCATACAATCATGGAGGTTTGATTTATATTTGTTAGTGTTGATTCCAAGCTTTCATATTAACACACTTGATTACATTTCAAATACAATTTGCATATCTACTAAATATCATAGCTTCATTGTTAGATCTATTTCTACTACTTGCTAGCATTCTCCATTTCAATTTCAATATTAAGGTTGATTCCAAACTGGGGTTTGACCAAGGAAAACCCCTCAAACAAACAAAAAAACCCTCTTTTTCTTGCAGGTATAGGTGCGGAATTTCAAATCTGAGAGTAGATTTGGATACCCTTTTCGCCAAACTTTCAGGATCTGCGAACAAAGTCGGAATTGACCTTCAAAAAAAAATGTAGCCTTTGACCTTTTATGAGGGTCAAAGACTACGTACTGTCAGAAAGATAAAAGATTTTTGGGTTTTCTTTGTCTCAGCATTTCCATTCTGATTTAGGTTGCAAAATTGCCCGAAAGTACACACAGACACTAAAAAACTGGTATTTCCAAATTAATTTCATCATGAGGTATGTATCTTATTTTATCTAATTTCAAGTATTTTCCCTTACAATTCAAATGTATGTGTAAAATATTAACTTTGGGGTCTCTTTATGTGCAAACCATTGTTCTAGGATGTCATACACTATTTTATACTATACAATGTGATGGAAAATGTTATGGACATATAAATGAGATAAAACTGAAATACTTATCTTGAAAGAAGGCTGAAGAAAAAATCACTATCTTCTGATGTCTATGTATAGTTTTGGGAAATTCTTCAACCTACTCTGGACTGGAAATGTCAAGACGGAGAAAACCCAAAAAAAATTTATCCTTCTGAGGTCAGGTCGACTTTGACCTAGATAAGGGGGCAAGGTCTTACCCTGGGGCAGAATCCTACCCCTCACTAAAGGTCATTCCTAACCTGAAACAATTTCAATGGAAACTTTGTTCATAGATCCTATAAGTTCACCAAAAAGGGTATCCAGATCTGTACTTCAATTGTCTGTCTTGTACCTGTACGTGCAAGAAAAATAGTTTTTGCTTTTTGGATGAGGGGTTTGCCTTGGTCAAACCCCACTTTGGAATCAACCTTAATAATGGAATTGAAATAAAGAATGCTTTCAAGTAGTAGAAGTAGATCTAACAACGAAGCTATGAAATTCAATAGATATGCAATTGTATTTCAAATGTAAACAAGTATATTGATATGAAAGCTTGAACATAACATTAACAAATATAAATCAAAACCTCCATGATTGCATGCTTGGAATCCACCTTGAAGGAAGAATGAATGGATCTTGAAGATGAACAAAGGATCTTGAAGGAAGATTACACCACCATGATGACTAGATCTAGGGTTTTGAATGATGTGTTGGTAGTCTTTCTGGTCTCATTGTTTTCCTTATCAAAATTTTTAGTTCTTGTCTGGTCTCTCTTGTAAAATTTTTAGTCCTAGGTGAATAACCTTAGGTTTCAGACCCTTTTCCCTAAAAATTCAAAAAGCCCTATTTTAACCTTTTGGCCTTCTATTTTTCTGTTACTTTATCAGGTCACTTAAAACTTTTTTAATGGCATGTGCGCTTTATATTTCCTCAGCTAGTTGCTCAGTCTCCTAAAGAAATTGGTATATTCCTAAAAGTCTAGCAATTGCTCGAAAACCCTTTGTTGCCTAATCTCTACATGACTTTGGAATATTTTGTCTTTAAAATGATCTAGCAGTTGCTTTTAGTCTCCAAGTCTCTGTATGTTTTTCCAAGATTTAGCGACTGCTTTGATAAATTTTGTGAGAACAACTATAGTCACGCCATCTCTAAGTTAAAATTACCTTTGGTCGGGTTATCTCTGAATGAATTTTAAAAGTGAGGTATTTTTCAGCGATTACGAATTTCTCTTTGGTCACTGAATCTCTAAATATATGTGCAGTCTATATTCTATGATTATTGCCAAGTCTCCAAGTTTTCATGCGGTTAGTTCCTTCATTTAGCAACTTGGCATTTTTACGGTCACGACTTCTCCAGTTTCTGGTGGTTATTTTCTAGGCGGTCAGTGACCCAGCGACGTAGTTATCTCTGGATTTGCTGATGCGGCAGTTAAGTTATAAAGGATCAGAAGGTTTAGTATGGGCCGTAGGATGAAGATTTGATCAATGGATGGTGTTTAATCTCAGGACTGAACTATGATTTAGAAAATGATTCAGCGACTCAGAGAGTAGAGCTATTCGCCAAGTCTCTAGTTTTAACCAAGGTTAGAGAAAGTGTTTCACAACTGGGAGATGTATATAGTCGCATGATCTCTAGATTTTGCTGAGTTAAAAGAAAGTTAGTAAGTTGCATCTTCTTAGCCATTGATTTAAGTTTGATCTTGTGGTGGTCGCGAAGTCTCAATACCAAACTTAGGATAAGAAAGGCTTTTAGTGATCTGGAGTTTTCTTGTTGTCACCAGATCTCATCATAGAAGTTGAAAGTAATTATAGTCATGTGATCTCGTAAAGAGAAATATTTCATCTACGACTAAGAAATAAACTATGGTCGCTGGATCTCTAGATGGTCAGGTTGGGAGATCTCAGAAAGAAGTTTGAATAGTCAACTAGACTCAGTGACTAGGAAGTTCTTTATGGTTGCCAAGTCTCATGATGGCCCTTTGTCTCCTAATCGTGAGATAATTTCAAAAGTAAATATTTTTCCAGTGACCAAAATTGTGGCCCTTTGTTGCCAAATCTCAGTATAAAAATTTTAATTTGTCTTTGTCGTCAGATTGCCAGATGATTTCAAAAGGTTTCAAATATTTTAGCAACTATGATTTCTCATTGTCACTAGGTCTCCAGATAAAATGTAAGCTGTTATATAACTAAATTTTCTCAGTCACCAGATCTCTTTAACTTTTGAAATGGTGCTAGATTCTCTAATGACTACAAAGATTGTATTGTCGCTAGATCGCCAGAAGGTCAAATTTGAATACATGTCATCTTCTCGGCCATGGCTAGTGAATTGAAGTTCTAAGCATGCCAAGTAATGGTGAAGTGACATGGTTTTTGCTTTTTGATCTCCAATGGATTTTTGCATTCAATACAGTTGAATAAGTATGGCTGTTCTATATTCATTTCAATTAACCAAGCATTCAGAGAGCTAGAGCAACAAGATTTTTCTGAAGCATTTGCGAAGATTAGGGCATCTAGAATTTGCAAAGAATTTAAATTTGTAGGCAAAATGAATCAACAAATAGGAGATGAACCTTCAGTCAGTAAGAGTGCTAGGGAGAAGGCTAAGGAGAGCTTCTCGGACAAGTTCCTCACCTTGTTGCCGGGTTCATCACAAAACAAGAAGGTGAGTGATGAATATTTTGTTGATGAATTTACCTTTTGTAGAGATGCCAAGACACCAGAGGTCTTAGGGATGTGTTTGTTTAAATATTTTCACAAAAATGTTGAGAGTCCAGTCCTTGTCTCAAACCCTTGGACAATAGGACTAGCAAAGCTGATTGTTCCTAAGGTTTTTCTTGATGTAGATCTCCTAATTGTCTTGTCGCGTAATTATGACCCTCTATCAAAAAAAATTAGGAAGAGTGACGGTTCTCCTCTAGTTACCCTAGAAAGAAATTATTTTATTAGGGCTTTTGGTATCCAGGTCCCTATGGCAATAGAGATAAAATTGCAGCATTTAGCTAATAGATATATCAAAGAATCTACTGTAGTGGCAAAGGAAATTTAGAATCATGTGCCACGAGAGAACTGAAACTACATTGCACCAATTGTTGGGTCAACTTTCCCATATTGTTATAAGGATTTCAAATTTTATGTAAAGTATATTGGTTATGGTTTGTGCAATGTACTAGGAATTGATGCGGGAGAGATGATCCCTTCAAATATCTTGATGCTGATATTGGACTCTCAAAGTCCCCACACAACAAAGGGATATCATTATATTAGTTTCATAATAGAGAGAATGCATGAGGGGTTGGTAGCTCTGAAGCAACATGTGGATGGATATGGTGCCATGCCTAGGTTTTTGCATTACTCTTTGTTGATTCATCTAATTTTGTTTTTTAATTATGATATTATGAACATGGACAATCTTGAGTCATAGATGACATTTAGGGGACAACCAAATCCTCTTCAATTTTGGTTGAGAGCTTGGAGTCCTCTGTCTACAAGGAGTGATTTTTGTGTTTTTGAAAATTGGATTGTTAGGTCTATTCTCCTCAGCTTGGGGGTTAACTTTTCTAGGCTCGCTACCAAAGTTTTGCAAGTAGTGAGGCCTCAACAATTTGTTGACAAATGGAATAAGGGTCACAATTGGGGTGACATATAATATGAAAATGGATATACAATGATTCAAGTGTATGGTTTCCCTCAGCCTCCTCATCTGTTACCTTATTTCATTCCACCAAGGGCGGTGTTTCTTGAGTTTATTTGGCAGCTAATGCTCACTGAGAAGGAGCATTTAGCCTCTCAAAAGAAGGGTAATTTCACCCCAAGGCACTTCAGAGTGCATAATATCACCATAGGAAAGAATGCCTTTAGCAAAGTAAATGATTGGTTGGGACAATTTGGGATGCATGCTGCTCCCTATTGATATGTGGATACTGAAGGATTCATAGTTTCTGCCAGGCAATATTACATGCCCACCTTTCCATTCAATAAAATACATGAGGAGTATCCTGAGGAGGATGCAATTAGGAACATCATAGAGGATGAGGAGGTGGTGAGGATTGCAAATCAAATAAATGAATTATATGCTATGGAAAAGTGAGTCAAGAAAAAGGGATTGGCATTCAGTGGTTTCTTCCCTGATCTTTCTTATCTTCAGAGACTTGAGTAGATGATGGCTCAATTCCACACCCTGATGAGAGGTTTTGAAGATGAAATTGATGAGACTGATAGGAAGAAGGGTGTCCACTCTGAATTAGATTGTGATGAAGATGGTAGTGATGGCTACTGTGTACATAGCATCTCTCCCTTAGAAACAATAATGATGGAAGGGCACCAACATGGTGAAAATATAGTTGATTTAGCTGAGCTCAGTAGCTCTCATGATACAAGTGAACCACTTGTAAAGAAGTAGAAGATGCTAATGGGTGAGTCTTCTCAGGTGAAGAAAATAGATAAAATCAGAGCCCTCTTCCTTGGAACTGGTGTACATCACCACCAAATTAGAAAGAAGGTGAGAGAGGAAAAGAGGAAGAAAAAACTTGTGCAACCAGAGGTTGAGTTTCCCTTGGCCCTGTGCCAAGATGAAAGGATGATAGAACAAGATGCCTTCTTGAAGGATGATAGTTTTATTAAATCTGAGGAATTCAAGAGCTTTTTGATTTGGCACAAGAAACAATAGGTTGCATCTAATGTGCAGATCACTAAAGAGGGTTAGCTACCAGAAGGGGCAGTCCAACAACTGAGGGAGTATGATCCTGAGGCTAAAAATTTCACCCTAGATGAAGCCAGACAGTTGGTGAAGAAGAGCAACATGCTACTTGTTCTTGGATGGAATTTATATTTAGATTTTATAATTGATTAGATTAAAAGGAAGGAAGACATCACTTTGTCTTCAGAAACTCAAGTGGGGGACATTATCAGAGGATTTGGGTATAGCCCAAAAAATCAAGCTTTAGCTCTATGGAGCTTGTACTCTAAGGATAAAAAGCCTTCAATTTTAAATGTGAAGGAGCAAATGGAGGGAGACAAGATTGTGTGGTGTATCCACAATACAGGGGATCTTGAGATTTCTCAAGTATTAACCCATTTTGCTAAATTGAATGAGGATAAAACAAGGCAGCTTTTAGAGAGGTATGGCTCTCTTTTGGAGGATTATAGCACATTGTTGAGGGACAGAGATCTCAAAATAATAAAGGAGAAAGCATTAGAAAAGTATCTAGAAGACTTATATCTCCAAATCATGAATACTCCTGTGAAAGCCTTGACACCTCTTGAGAAACCAACAGTACCGGTAATGATAGATGAAGAGGTGGCTATAGAATTGAAGAAGATAAATGAGGAAAAGAATGAGGCTATCTTGAAGGCCCTGTTAGATATTCCGCAACATAGGATAAATGTAATTAAAGATAAATTTGATCTTTTTTTTAATGCTTATAGCAAGTTGCTAGAATTACCGATAGAAGTTGATAATTATGTACAAATTTTGAATGGATATCATGTAACTTGGTCTGTCAGAGTGCCCCTTTTTGAGAAATTGGCATTTTCTCAATCTTTAAGAGGTGATATTCTAGAGACAGTTGTGAGGGTTGGTGAGGAGATAGGTAGAATTAAAGCCATATTACCACTTTTCAAAGGTAAGGTGAATTTGATTGAGGCTAAGATAGCCATGCTCAGCTCCTATTCCAATAAGTTTATCCCTTCTACAAAGAATGAAGATGGAGTCATAAAGAGCCTTGATCAGTGGAGGTCAGATGTTGATCTTTTATTGCCTAGGAAGGAGGCATTTTTAGGTGAGGAGAATAATGTTGATTTGGAAAGCTTCAATAAAACCCTGGATGAAGCTATTAAGGAAAAGATAGAGCTCACCAAGTTCATAATAGATGTCAAGGCAATTACAGCTGCCAGGTGGGAAAGACAAAAAGCACAATTGCAGCTCATCCTAGACTTTAATTGGCCATCAGAGGAAGAAGTAACTGCATGGGATGAGCTAACAAATCCCAGGAAAGTTAAATCCATTGCAATTGACTTGGACATTTTGGATGATGAGTAAGGAGGACATTTGGAGGACCTGACACCTGAGCCTAAAATACAGGGATGATAAGCTATCATTTAAGAGTGGTGTAAATTAGCTGGATGGCGGTCACCATATCTTGTTATAACTATAATAGCTATCATGAATACTTGCAGACAAAGGTGTCATTCATGAGCAATCCAGGATGTAGAACAGTCCAAGAAAGTTTTGTCTTTCCACTGCCTGAGAGCTTGTTGTATTTTGTTTTTTTATGATTTGTCTCTTATGCTCTTAAGGTTAGGGTTTTCAACCATCCGAAGCTTTTTGCATTCTCATTGATAAGAGAATCCCAAGATGGTTGAAGGAATATATATAAAGAGGGTTGTAAAACTCATTTTAGGAGGGGAGTTGAAAAATAATAGAAAAAATTAAACAGAATTGCTTTGAAGCAGACTTCTAAATTTTGTGTCTGACCTTCTGAGTAATTGAATTTTAAATGTAATTGGCAAGTTGATTTTAATACAAATACACTACAATTTCTGCCATATATTGTTGTTGTCTCTTTACCTTTATGTTGTACTCTTGTATGTTTTATATCTTAGGCATTTAAAATATACCGGTTGTAAAGAAACTTGTTTAATTGATTATGAGTTTCTTTCAAGGAAAGAATTAAACTTCTCATAATTCATTTCAAAGGGTAAACATACTTGTACAGATTGTTGATGATAATAGTGTTTGGTTAAAAAAGTAATTTGTAAGGCAATTTACTTGAATTTGCAGATAGTATGTAAGCCATACTGTTGTATTTCTTTTGAAATTATCTTATTGATTTGCATTTGAATTTATTTTTCCCATTGGATAAGGCACTGGTTTAGTATTTGTTTCTTATAGTTTTATCTTTCATATTTCTCAAAAGGAGAAATTGAAACTTTCATATCATTTACCAGTACTTTTTCATTTCATTTTGTTTTGCACAAAACAGATTGGACTGTGCCTAAATCGTACAGTTCTTATTTCTTGATTCCTTAAAGAGAGAATCATTTAGGTTTACCTTCCTTAAAAGGAAGAAGGATGAGAATCCTTAAATCACTGATCCTTGCTATATTTGCAATCATATTTTTCTTGGTTAAGATCTGCATCAAATTGATCTTGGTCATATGCAGAATGTTTTATAGATTGATACATTAGGAGGATAAATAATAGATCAATGTCCACTTATATAATACTATGTAATCAGTAATCATCAAAAGGTAATACCTGCCTAAGTATGTGGAGCTCAAAAATGAAGGAGGATCTTATCCAATCCTCATCAATTAGGTCTTTTTCTTGTTTGAATTAGTTTCAAGGAGCCTAGTTTCAAGGAATCATTTAAGACATTTGATTCATGCAAGAAAAATCCCTAACATGATGAATCTTTAATGCTTGAACCAAATCCCTTCAAAGGATTGAATTCTTGAATCCATGATCTTTAATAGAGAAGAGGACTTGAATGCTTCCTTGAAAATTCTTAATGAAATGCTTGCTTGATCTTGCTTGAGAGCTCTTGATGATTGATGGATGTAATTTCTTGATTGTGGATGTTCTCACAAAACTTGATCTAGGGCACAAAATTATAGAGAGGTCGACATTGGAGAGTTAAATCCTAATCAATATTACGCCATATAAATGGACTTAGATTAAATGAAATTTAAGGGTTTACTATTTTGAAATCCGAAATAGCCGACCCGAAAGCGGGAAAATAAAACTTTCTGAAACTTGACATCCCAAAAATTCTAGAAACTAAAATTTGGACCTGGGTTTAGGGATGAGGTAGTCTCTTCCCTAGGTCAGGGACTAGGTCATCCTTGACCCAGACAGTCGAAGTCTTCAGATTCTTAGAGAAATTCTGTTAGAAAGAGGCTGGAAACAATGACAGAGAAGAAGAACAGGGGGGAAACAACCATATCCATGCAAAGACCCAATCAAGGCACTTGAGATAAACCCATACCACTTACTCAGAGGGCTAAATTCTCTTAACATGGAAGTGCTTCCATTTTAAGATGATACATTAAGCCCCCACTTTAGCAAGAGTATGGACTCGATGCAAACTCTTCGTAAACTAGAAGAAAGAAAATATTTGAGTGGATTCACAATGAGATAAAATAACACTTAGCTAAGGACACAAGCCCCCAAGCTAAGGATTCTAACTCAACACACATGCATGAGGGTGCAAAAAGAAAACCAAAAAACCAACACGAAAGAGGGGTTAGTACAAACAAACCCAAATCAATTAGCATAAGAAACCTTGATAAGAAATATTTCTCATACTAATATCATATTTGGAAAGCTATCATAAAAGCATAAATGATTACATAAGAAAGAAAAGAGAAACACTATAAATAACATAGCTTCATGATCCGGTCCTACTAGCATGAAAGAAAAAGGAAAGAAAGGAAAAAGTGATTACCTCACCCAATAAGATGCCCACCTTACCGTGAATCACCCTGGAGGGAGAGACAAATAGGTGGCCAAACCTGATAGTTCACCCATAAACTATGCTTGCAATTGTAATTCATCTTCTGACAACTTCTGGAATACCCATAGATCCACCTTCTTGTATCACTATGAATATAAAATGCGTGTCTCCTCAGGATTTAGAAACTTATGTGCGTTACCTTCAGAAGATTTAGCATATTGGAAATGTGTGTCTCTTCACAATTTAGCAACTTATGTGCGTTACCTTCCAAGATTTAGCATATTGAAAATTGAAAAATGCGTGTCTCTTCAGGATTTAGCAACTTATGTGTGTTACCTTCCAAGATTTAGCATATAAAATAAATAAAAACTATAGTACAAGGGAGACCCTATATATGCCCCCCTCCTTATCATGGCAGTCTACTAGATAGGATAAGGAAGAGGAAGAGGATACCTACTTCACAATACAAGGAAATATCCTATTTACATCAATGTAGACCATATTCTTAGTGAGGGATATTGACCCCTACATCCAAGAATATAGATAATCATGAAAAGGATATGTCACTCATGGAAAAGGATCCTCAATGAAAAAGAGATCTTATCAACAAGACCCCCATCATAGAGGAGTTCTTTTAGACAAAATATCATCTTTCAAAGATAAATCAGGCGGGAACAAAGATTCAATCATCAAGCCCCCTGAAAAGAAGAGGAAAAGGAATCTTTGGAATGAGGGAAATAACTCTAACACCAAAGCAAGGGTAAGAGTTTATAAAGAACATAATTTGCAACATAGAGAAGAGGTGATGACCTAGGAAAACAACCTCTTATATAAAAAGGTTATCCATAGTCAAAACATCTGTCAATATGATGAAATAATATTGCAATATAAATAAATACCACTAAGCTAAGGAAAGTAGTTCCCTAGACAAATAGAAAGAAGGAAGAACCTTGCCCCCCAGGGATGAAGGCAAGGGATGTCTTTGTAAAATAAATGTCTTAGAAAAGATATCTTGAATAGGATCTATGGATGATTATAAACATAATACAAAACCATAGAGAGATAAGAGAGAAATAATACCAATTAGGCCCAATAAAAAGCCTAATGGATCCTAGGAGACTGGATGGAAATACACCTATTTCCCCCCAGTCCAAAGACAAGAGGAGATGAAATCTATATTATATCAGAATGCGGGGAATTCCCTATATCAAAATTATGAAGGAATTGTAAAACTGCACAAGAATGAGATATAATTCCTAAAGCAGCTCTTTCTCTAACATATAACTTGAAATGTTTACAATCAACAAGTAAATGTGTATTACTATAATGAAAAGAACATTTGTACTTGGATAAAGCATTTTTTGGTATAGGTTTAAAGATTTATTTTTTGGAATTCATTAATTGAATATTCACCTTCTTAGCTACATCTTGACGAGTATAAGGATTATCTATTTTAGGTGTAGGGAGAAGAATATGAAGAGGAGGATGATGATCAACATCACCTACCTTGACTTGAGATGGTGAACAACCAACACCATGCAAATCCTATTTAGGGGGTATATGAACCGAATACTTGATACCATGCTCTTTAATTCCAAGCCCTAAACCTCTATAACCTTGTTTAGTTATCATATTATATCCTATAGTGTACATATCATGTAAAGATTCTACAGGAGGTCATTGTTTATCATGCTCATGAGTAAAGGTTGTATAAGGTGGAATAATAGGTTTTGAAGAAGTTTCTTTACCCTTTCCTTTAATATCATCATGAATCAGAGGAGAAGGTAAATCAAAGAAATCCCGCAAATCCGCATCCTAAACTATAGCTTGAATCCCATCATAAGTACATGAAGAACTAGGGATAGTAGATGGAGAACTAGGCATCGGATTAGAAATAGGAAGATTATGAATCAAGTTAGGAATGATAGGATTAGGATTAGGAAGATTAGGAGATGGTGTATCATCTACCAAATTCTTCACATAATCCAAGAGGATTCTAAGTCTACCACATGAATTTTTAATGAAAGTTTTGAATGTAGGAAGACTAGTATCAGTTAATTTCACAAAAGCATAGGCAAGTGCAAAATGAAGGATCATCAACGTAATGAAGTGAATGATACTCTCATAAACATCATAGGTATGGTAAAAAGATGCTAAAAGAAGGGTAATAAAGAACATGACCACAAACCAAAACATCTTAAGAATCTTCATAGTAAATGAAATGCAAGCAATATTTTTGAATTTTATTAAATATATAGATTTTTTTGTATTTTTGAGTTTAAAATGCAAGAGTCATAAAATAAACCTAATCTTAATGCAAGAAGAGATCTAATACAATAGAGCATCTAAATTCACAAAAGATAGGAGGGTAAGCGTGTCGGGCTCACCAAAATGAATAGAAGATGGTGAACACACAAGATTAGGCAAAGAGGAATCTAACACCAAAAAGAAAGAGTTGTCTATTGCAGGTTCACCAAAATGAATAGAAGATGGTGAACACACAAGATTAGGCAAAGAGGAATCTAACACAAAAAAGAAAGATTTGTCTATTGCGGGTTCACCAAAATGAATAGAAGATGGTGAACACAAGATTAGGCAAAGAGGAATCTAACACCAAAAATAAAGAGTTGTCTATCGCAGGTTCACCAAAATGAATAATGGTGAATTGGATTCACCTCTATTAATTGAGATTGATTATTGAGTATGGATAACAGATAAAATATATGTGATGGAAAATGTTATGGACATATAAACTAGATAAAACATAAATACTTATCTCAAAAGAAGGCTGAAGAAGAAATCACTATTTTCTAATGTCTGTGCATAGTTTCGGGAAATTCTGCAACTTGCTCCGAATTGGAAATGTTGAGACAGAGAAAACCCAAAAAAAATTATCCTTCTGAGGTCAGGTCAACTTTGACCTAGATAATGGGGCAAGGTCTTACCCTAGGGCAGAATCCTACCCCCATTGAAGGTCATCCCTGAACTAAAAAAACTCTGATGGAAATTTTGTTCATAGATCTTGGAAGTTCACCGAAAAGGGTATCCATATATGTACTTCAATTCTCTATCTTGTACCTGTACTTGCAAGAAAAATGGTTTTTTTTTGTTTGGACGAGGGGTTTGCCTTGGTCAAACCCTAGTTTGGAATCAACCTTAATAAAAAAATTGAAATAGAGAATGCTAGCAAGTAGTAGAAGTAGATCTAACAACGAAGCTATGAAATTTAATAGATATGCAATTGTATTTCAAATGTAAACAAGTATATTGATATGAAAGCTTGAACACAACATTAACAAATGTAAATCAAAACCTCCATGATTGCATACTTGGAATCCACCTTAAAGGAAGAATGAATGGATCTTGAAGATGAATAAAGGATCTTGAAGGAAGATCACACCACCATGATGGCTAGATCTAGGGTTTTGAATGATGAATCTTGAATGCTTGAACCAAATCCCTTCAAAGGCTTGAATGCTTGAATCCTTGATCTTCAATGGAGAAGAGGACTTGAATGCTTCCTTGAAAATTCTTGATGAAATGCTTGCTTGATCTTTCTTGAGAGATCTTCATGATTGATGGATGCAATTGCTTGATTGTGGATGTTCTCACAAAACTTGATTGCACTTGAGGGATGGAGAAAATGAGAGAGGAAGGCTTCCTTTTATAGTGATCTAGGGCACAAAATTTTAGAGAGGCCAACATTGGAGAATTAAATCCCAATTAATCTTAACCCCTAGAAATGGACCTAGATTAAATGCAATTTAAGGGTTTACCATTCCGAAATCCAAAACAGCTGACTTGAAAGTGGGAAAATAAAACTTTCCGAAACCCGACATCCCAAAACTTCCAGAAACTAAAATTTGGACCTGGGGTTAGGGATGAGGTAGTCTCTTCCCTAGGTCAGGGTCAAGGTCATCCTTGACCTAGGTCAAGGACTAGGTCTTCCTTGACCCTTTAGGTCATCCTTGACCTAGAAAGTCAAAGTCTTCAAATTCTTAGAGAAAGTCTGTCAGCACTAAAAAAATATTCAAAGGATATCTCTAATGTTCCCTTCTCCTCTATTATTGTCATCTAAAATAGTTAGTTAGACAAGAATTCTAGAACCACCTTTTCTAGGGAATGCATATCTACTAGGTTTGCTAAATTATCCTCTATGGTTAAGATTGTAGAGGATATTGAGAGTTAACCTCAAGAGGATATAATAGAGGAGTAGTCAAAAGAATTAACCTTTAAAAATATAACCTTCAAAGTAGTGATGATACTCAAGACTTTAACCCCTTAACCTAATCCCTAAAGACTCACCTTCCCACTACCCTGCAGCTAAGATGGAATTCAATAAGCCTCTAGAATGATTAAATATCCTTAAAGACTATGAGGAATAATACATGAATAGGATGAGGGTGTTCATTTGAGTTAACCTCTTAATTAGCAAGGGACAAGAATGAATATTGAAGACCTAATTGTTAGGGTTAGAGCCTAGAAACCCTACATAACTACTTAGGTTAGAAAAGAACATGGAATATACCAAAAATATTGTAGGGAGACATAAATAACCTGATTTGAATTAGCAAAGGCATGATGTAGAGATGCATTATGGAGGTGGTCACTATGGCAAAGAATATAGAGAGGAAAAAGAAAAATAAAGACCTTGTAAAGAATAAGTAGGAAAGGACCAAAAGAAACACCAAAAATAACCTTCCTTGGGAGGTCGAGATAAAAGATATGGTATATGGATAGGGCTATATTGATTAATCCTTGTTCCTAGCCATTTCTCATTTTTTTCTTCAAAACTTGTATGTTTTTACTTATGTTATTGTAAACTTATTGTAAAATCTTTGTTGGTTACTATTCTTTCCCTCTAATCCCTATTCCATTTTTTATAGATTATTTTTTATTTGGATGTATAATGGGTTAGGATCCTTCCCTACTTAATTTAATAAAAATAATAATAATATATTCTATTATTAATAAGAATTGAGATAAATAGTCATTACAAATACATGAAATCAAGTACAATAATTAGAGATACTTACATCTATTAGTTATAAAGAAAAATGATGTTGGTGATGTTTCAAGTTATCCTGTTGCCTCTAAAGGCTTAATATTCTTGAATTTGATGATTATGATAGAAATTGAAATGGAATAGGAAAAATTATAATCCAATCCTAATTATCACAATCTTGATCTAATGCATGTCATCCAATTACATTGCATAAAAATGAATTGACATTACACTTTCCTAAATATTTTATTCTTTAAATATTTTTAGTATTAGAATTTGTAAATATGGTGTCTAAGGAAATTGTAGAGGTTTTCCCAACTCAATAGGTAATATATTCAATTACTTCAACTACTTTTTATGGTTTAAATTTATAGCACTAGACCATATTAATTTTTGTATAGAGGGGTGTGAAAGATTCCTTGATAATTAGTTAGATGAAGTTTGAAAATAGTCCAAGTAAATAATCAAATTGCCTGAATGATAAGTTGATGTACAATGCAATACAATTTTTGATAATACTTTATATTAAAGTAAAATGAGATTCTTTCACAATTTGATAACAATTAATTACTTGGGATTGTATTTAAATACATTGTAGGTGTTCAAAGTAATGTAATTTCATGCAAGACGTTGATCACTAGTTATATTTTTTAAAATAATTATATAAATAAAGTAGGGTTGCAATTTTAATTAGAAAGACTAGGATGTAGGTCTAAACATGTTTGATACATAAATCTATACGTGCACTATAATCCAAGATACATAAATGAGGACAACCAAAATAGGTTAAAACTAATAGATAAGAAGGGTAATGGATAAACTCAAGATTAAGTTCAAAACAAAATGTTTTTATCAAACTAAATTGAGATAATATAATGATAGAAAGTTAAAACCTAGTTTAAAAATATAAGAATAAAAGTACAAGAAGAAAAATTTATATCCTTTGCATATATACTCTGTTAGTGTAAATAGGATTATTATTCATGTAGGTTGAATTTATCTCTTACTAGTTAGACTTATTCACACTTAGGCTTATAAGATTACTAAGTCCTCTATGTCTACTTGACACTATTTCATACAAGTTGTCATGATTTAGGAGTGCTCTAGAGAGGTGTCGACTCCATTTTGACACCTCATCCTAGGTTCGTGGGAGTAAACTTGACACCACTCATTGAGTTTTCGATTCGACTTTTGATTTGACCCAATCACTTGTGCTATATGTACTCTTCTTATCATTTGATTCTTTAAGCTAATGGAGGTCGACTTTGGTATAATTATATTTGCGCTTCATTTATATCGCTTAGATTTGGAGAATTCTGCATACCCTATATAAAATTTTAAATATATGGAATCAAAATGTAAATATAAAAATAGTAAAGTTGTCATTATTAAATTTTCAATTCAACTACTTGATTGAATTTTTAATATTATTAAGGATAGAAATTTTTATTTAAATTGAATAAAAATTGATTAATGCAATCTTTTAGAGATTACTAAAGATGAATAATTTAAAGAACTTACGTAAAATCAACCCTTATTGAATCTAAAAATTTAAATACTCTTAAAAAAATCATTTAGATTATATTTTTTATTTGAACTAACTATAACCAGTTAACTAAAAAATATTTCAAATTATAAGTTTACAATTATTTAGATATAATTAATTTCTTTAATAAAAAATTAGATATAAAATTAATAAAATCTAACAAATATTTTTGTTATTAACGTGATTACAACTACTGGTGACATTTTTATCACTGAAAAATCTGCATTTTTGAATAATTTTGACTAAGTTAGAAGCTTTTATTTTTATTTCTCTCGTACTTGTTATAGAATGGTAAGAAGCCACCTTATTCAAAATATTGACAAATAATAATTTCAATGCAAGAACTTAGTAAGTTTGATGTGAACATAAATATACAAAAGAATTACTAAAATTGACTTCATTACAAAATTTAAGTCAGATTTAATATAAACATTTTTTTATATTCTATCTCTAAAATGTGTGCTTTACATTTCTCCATGTAATGGTTTTTTATGATGTGATTTTGGAAATAATATTCTTAATACCCTTAGATTCATTCATTTCAGTTGGCACATGATTTTGGTCTTCAAAGACATGGTTTCAAAGTGTTATGGTGTTTCTACTCTAGGTTTTACTATTCTCTAGTATTTAAACTTCATTTATTTGTCTTAGTATATGTAAGAAAATATTTAATGTATATGGTGCTATTTTTGGTATGAGTCAAGACATGTTGTGGTCCACTTATCATTCCTCTTCACTATAGAAATGTTTATTGCCAACCTAATTGAAATCTTGTATAGTGCCTTGGTATGAATAAAGAATAAATCATTCATGGGCAGTGTGTGTTTGGAATGTATGTGTGTATTTGTGTGAAAGTGATGTAAGTATATGCATGTGAAATGAGGATGTATAAAAGAGGATCTTTCTCCCTGATTTCATAAGTTGAGTATGAAGTTTGGTGTGGAGCTAGTGTTAAATTCAATGTATTATCTACCAGAAGCAATGGGCAAAAAGTGACCACAAATATTTTAGTTTTTTTGTGATTGTATATCAGTCTAGTGGATCTATTCTCTTCTCTTACTTCATCTTTTTGGCGAGCCCTTTGATAATAAGAATTCCTTGAGTAGTGAGAACTTCATGTAATCCACCTTAACTAGTGTTCATATATTTGAGAATAATCTTCTCTGTAGTTTTTTCCTTTATAGGGGTTTCCACATAAATCTAGTATTTCATGTTATATACTTATTTTATTTTTCATGCTCATACCTTTTACTAATTAAAAGTTTTAATTAAGTTTGGTTGAACTTGTTAAAAGGTTTTAAAAATTATAATATGTAGACAAATGGTTCACCCCCGCCTCTTCTCTCAGTTGTTTAGCACATTTAAAAAATCTAGTGTGGTAGATCATTATACTTTTGAATATGAGATGTATAATAAATGATGACATGACCTAGTGAGGCTATGGTTTATATAAGTTTAATTTAACAAGTAGGGAAATGAAATGTCATTCTATAATAAATTTGTTATGAGATTTCAATTAATGATAACTATAATTATAAGGATAAAGTAGGGGGATACCTATATAATTTTTTTTTGCATTAATTACTATCTATGGAAGAATAAGGATTCTAAGGATCACAAAAATAAAATTAATCATTTTTTATGTCTCCCAGATGGTAAGAGTAAAATTGGATTTTTTTCCCATCGCTTTCCAGAAAGATCCATAATCTTTGGTAGCAAGAGACATATTTTTCCATTTCTTTCTATCTAAAGATCCTTTAAAATAATTATTTCCTTAGTCTAGGCCCTGGTTACATTTCTATCTAGTGCAAAAAAATTATAGGAAAGGGTGGGGGTGGGATATTAAAGAATAGGGGTTGAGCCCACCTTTTTTCTACCACAAGAAGAATTCTCAACTATGGGACATTATTGACAAATGATGAGTAATCCACATCACCAAATTCATGAAGAGAGGTGACGAATGTATATATCAGTATAGTATATAAATAGTTATAAATATAGTAGATTCATTATGACAAAGTTAGAAAGGAGGTGTCAGATGAATATATTACATAGCTCATTTGATTAAAATTATAGGATGTGAAGGTTCATTGGTTAAGCCAAAAGAATAATTACAATGAATACATCTCACTATTCCTAGAGGATATAAAAAATTGAAGAGACATCAAAATTGGTTTAGTAGAGAGGATCTTCCACTTCCATACAAAGTATCTTTCTATCACTTAATAAACTACTTAATGTTGGAAATAATATTCACTAGGGTTCATTGCTACCATTTACCTCTCTCGAATCATCTAATGCACCATAAACCAGTAAGTTACTCTTTCTTCCCTTTCTCCTCAATGGAAAAGTGTGTTACTAAGGGGTTCATATCTTTTACACCAATGTTTAATTTATTATATACACAATTATTTCTATAAAATATGTCACTGGTAAACAATACCGTGCCTTTCAATTTCCCAAATGACCAAGGTTAAAACCCTCCACAACCTACTATTTGTAAAATAAAAATTGTGTTCAAGGATGATAAACCATCTTAGATTCTAGGGAAATTTCTTTAGGAAAATCCCTATTATGTTCTCTCAAGGACTAGAAACCTAATCTTGGCACAAACACTCCACTTGGTTATTGATATTTAGTTTAAATATATGATAGACAAAGGATAAAAACCTATTGCTAGCCTTGATAGTGCTCAAACTAAATTAAAGGTAAATCAGTAAAAAAAAATTCAAAGGATATCTCTAATGTTTCCTTCTCTATTATTGACATCTAAAATAGTGATTTAGACAAGAATTCTAGAACCACCTTTTCTAGGGAATGCATATCAACTAGGCTTGCTAAATTATCCTCTATGGTTAAGATTGTAGAGGATATTGAGAGTAACCCTCAAGAGGATATACTTGAGAAGTAGTCAAAAGAGTAAAAATTTAAGAAAACAACCTTCAAAGTTGTGATGATACTAAAGACTAACCCCTTAAACTAATCCCTAAAGACCCACCTTCCCACTACCCCCTAGCTGAGATGGAATTCAATAAACCCCTAGAATGATTAAATATCCTAAAAGAATATGAGGAATAATATGAATAGGATGAGTGTGTTGTTTTGAGTTAACCTCTTAATTATCAAGGGATGGGAATGAAGATTGAAGCCCTAATTGTTAGGGTTAGAGCCTAAAAACCCCACAAAACTACTTGGGTTAGAAAAGAATAGGGAATAGGCCAAACATATTATAGGGAGACATAAATAACCTAATTTTAACTCACAAAGGCATGATGTAGAGATGCATTACGGAGGTGGTCACCATGACAAAGCATATAGAGAGGAAAAAGAAAAAGAAAGACCTTGTAAAGAATGAGTAGGAAAGGACCAAAAGAAACACCCAAAATAACCTTCCTTGGGAGGTGGAGATAAAAGATATGGTAGATGGATAGGGCTATATCTCTTAACCCATGTTCCTAGCCATTTCTCATTTTTTTCTTCAATACTTATATGTTTTTACTTATGTTATTGTAAACTTATTGTAAAATCACCGTTGATTGCTAGGCTTTCCCTCTGATCCCTATTCCATTTTTATAGATGGTTTTTCATTTGGATGTATAATGGGTTGGGATCCTTCCCTACTTAATTTAATAATAATAATATATATTCTATTATTAATAAGAATTGAGATAAATAGTCATTAGAAATACATGGAATCAAGTACAATAATTACAGATACTTAATTCTATTAGTTATAAAGGAAAATTATGTTGGTGATGTTTCAAGTTATGTTGTTGCCTCTAAAGGCTTAATATTCTTGAATTTGATGATTATGATAGAAGCTAAAATGAAAAAGGAAAAATTATAATCCAATCCTGATTATCACAATCTTGATCTAATGCATGTCATCCAATTATATTGCATAAAAGTGAATTGACATTACACTTTCCTAGATATTTTATTCTTTCAATATTTTTATTATTAGAATCTACAAATATGGCATTTAAGGACATTGTAGAGGTTTTCTCAACTCAATAGGTAATACATTCAATTATTTCAACCACTTTTTATGGTTTAAATTTAAAGCACTGGACCATATTAATTTTTGTAAAGAGGGGCATGTGAAAGATTCCTTGATAATTAGTTAGATGAAGTTTGAAGACATTCCAAGTAAATAATCTGATAATTAGTTAGATGAAGTTTGAAGACATTCCAAGTAAATAATCAAAGTGCCTGAATGATAAATTTATGTACAATATAATACAAATTTTGATAATACTTTATAGTAAAGTGAAATGAGATTCTTTCATAATTTGATAACAATTAATTACTTGACATTCTATTTAAATACATTGTAGGTGTTCGAAGTAATATAATTTCATGTAAGATGCTGATCACTAGTTATATTTTTAATAAGAAATTAGGATTTCAATTTTAATTAGAAAGGCTAGGATATAGATCTAAACATGTTTGATACATAAATCTATGCATGCACTATGATCCAAGATACATAAATGAGGACAAACAAAATAGGTCTAAACTAATAGATAAGAAGGGTAATGGATAGACTCAAGATCAAGTTCAACACAAAAAAATATATATATCAAGCTGAATTTAGATAATATAATGATAGAAAGTTTAAAAATATAAGAATAAAAGTACAAGAAGAAAAAATTATCTTTTGTATATATACTCTCTTAGTGTAAATAGGATTATTATCCATGTAGGTTAAATTTATCTCTTACTAGTTAGACTTATTCACACTTAGGCTTATAAGATTACTAAGTTGTCTATATCTAGTTGACACTTTTTCATACAAGTTGTCATGATTTAGGAGTGCTCTAGAGAGGTGTCGACTCCATTATGACACCTCATCCTAGGTTCGTGGAAGGAAACTCGACACCACTCATTAAGTTTTCGGTTCAACTTTTGATTTGACCCAATCACTTGTGCTATATGTACTCTTCTTATCATTTGATTCTTTAAGCTAATGGAGGTCGACTTTGGTATAATTATATTTGTGCTTCATTTCTATCTCTTAGATTTGGAGAATTCTACATACCCTATATAAAATTTTAAATGTATGGAATCAAAATGTAAATATAAACATAGTAAAGTTGTCATTATTAAATTTTCAAGTCAACTAATACTTTTATATTAATTTATTGAATTTTTAATATTATTAAGGATCTAAATTGAATAAAAAATGATTAATGCAATCTTTTAGAGATTAATAAATCTAAATGATTTAAAGAACTTAGTAAAATCAACCCTTATTGAATCTAAAAACTTAAATACTCTTTAAAAAATCATTTAGATTATATTTTAGATTTTAACTAACTATAACTAATTAACTAAAAATAGTTCAAATTAAAAGTGTACAACTCTTTACGTATAACTAATTTCTTTAATAGAAAATTATATATAAAAGTAATAAAATCTAACAAATATTTTTGTTATTAATGTAAATACAACTGTTGGTGACATTTTTATCACGAAAAAATTTGTATTTTTGAATAATTTTGACTGAGTTAGAAGCTTGTATTTTTATTGATCTCATACTTGTTATAGAATAGTAAGATGTCACCTTATTGAAAATATTGACAAATAATAATTTCAATGCAAGAACGTAGTAAGTTTGATGTGAACATAAATATGTAAAAGAATTGCTAAAACTGACTTCATTACAAAATTTAAGTCACATTTAATATAAACATTTTAAAAATTTAATTGTTTAATATATGAATCAACTTTCAAGATCTGTTATTAGAAAACAGAGTGCAAAACTTAAAAATACCATTTTTAGAATCATGAACTTCCCAATTACCAAGCCGGTAGTCTTTAATGTCAAAACTGCTCATGTTTGAATACCATAAAAGGATAATATATGGAATGATTATAAAAAATGTGAGAGAGATTGATAGAACTGAGTTGAAATATTAAATCATCAAATTAATAACATTTAATACCAAAAACCAAAGATCAAGCTAGTAATATTTAATGCAAAAATAAAAGATCGAGCTGGTAATATTTAATGCCAAAAGTACACATGATTTCATTTATATCAAGGGGAGATATTTTCGGTATGTTAAAAGAGACCTTCAAAAATATTATGTCGTAAACATTGAATATAGAATACTAAAATTAGGAGACGTTGGATTTTACGGATGTTGGCAAAAATTGATATCAGTGAAATAAATGGTTAACCACTGGGAACAGAACCAGGATTGTGTTGGAAGTAAAAAGAGGCTGAGAGGGGGGGGGGGGTGAATCAGACTCCTTATAAGTTTTCTGATTTTATAGAAAAGAGATTTATTGAATCAATTACAATAACTGCAAGTGCATGAAGAAAAATATTGAAACAAGATAATAGCATATCAATCAAGAGAAATAAAATGACACACCAGATTTTTTGTGCTGAGTGGGAAAACCCTCAAGAATCAACTGGATTCTGTCATAGGATAAAAAAACCACTCCAAATTTCCTTAATCATCAAGTCTTTACAACTTCTTGTGTAGCTACAACTGCCAGGGCTACAACCCTACTTTCCTAATACACTTAAGAGCTTTATTCAAGTTGCAACTATTAAAGTGTATGAACAAAAACACACTTAAAGATTGCAACTATTACAATATATCTTTCAATCTTCACAAAACCACTTCTTTATAGATCATTGTAGATGCGTGTGTGTCTGTACACAAAAATCATATCACACACAAACCGCTACAATGAACTATATAGAAGTATTTACAAAAATATTACAAGTAATTTTGAGATCTAGGTATTCCAACTGAATAAGAAACTGATAATCAGCCAAATTCATTTCCACTTTGCTTAGTCTAAAAATATGACTGTCGTACACAAATAATTTGAGGGTTGTGTCTAAAGTAGTAAATACACACAAACCCTTGTTCACCAGAACTATCAACTCATATAGGGTTGATAAAACTGAAATCAATAGAAATTCGTTAACCCTCATAGGATTTTTAAGGAAAAATAAATCCAACAATATCATAACCATTTTCAAATCAACCCAGGTCTTCAAAAAATAACCACCTGGTTATATTCAGCTTTGCAAGGCTTCAAAATTTGTTAAGCTTCTGAAAGAAATGCTTAACCTTGTCTAAAAATGAACTCAACCATTTACAACCACCTTTCCAACTAAATGAAGAAATATGAAAATGTTTAACTGCACAAAACAAACTTCTTTTATATGATTTTCCAACAAGAATTGCACATAATTTAGTTACATTATATCAAGGAGGCTCCTATCATTTGTATGCAAAATAAGACAAGAAAGGAGTTAATAATACCTGTGAGTATTGTAAAGTAAGAAACCTTTACCCTCACGGCTATGCAAAAGAATCATTTTGATCACAAGAACCAATAGAACACAATATCTGAAACCCTTGAAGAATTTATCCCATCAGCTTACGGAAACTGTAAATGAGCTAAAACCATGGTGGTAGAGTGTTTAGGGTTGAGAGAAAAGAAAGAAAGACATTCATCGAAATCATCATTTTCCCAAGACAAAGAATATCCCAAACTATAATTACATTCTATTTGAAATCCGTCAGCACAATGTATACCACGTGGCTTTATCAAGACCAAGGACCTTTACTATGGTTACATAATCATAACCCAAAGATGTAACTTTGCCTTCACCTTTCGTATTGCTTTATTAATCCAAAAAATCATGCGTGCCAAGTCAAAAATGGGTCATCATTAAGGACAAAACACAACAAACTCCCCCTTTGTCCTTGATGACAAAAACATATAGCCATATAAGAATCAAGAAATATCAGAATACCAGTTCTATGAACATCATAATACCATTAGAATATCAACTCACTGTCTCTGATCATAATACCATTAGAATGTTCAACTCACTATCTCTGTCCTGTCCTGTCTGTCCTGTCAACACTATTTTTTCTCCCCCTTTTTTTGATAGCAAGGACAAAACATCTACTAATGAAATAAACTGTAGGTAGTAGCAAAAACTACACAACAACTCCCCTAGAATAGCAGAATCAAGAGAAAAGAGATTGAGAGTAAACTCCCAACCAAGAACGGAATGTCTCAAAGGTAGCTTTTGGCAAAGCTTTAGTAAAAACATCAGCTACTTGAGCTTGAGTGGGAACATAAAGTAATTTAAATTCATTCTCTAAGACTTTATCATGAAAAAAAGTAATTTAATGGAAACATGTTTGGTACGAGAATGCTGAACAAGATTCTTACTCAACTGAATGGCACTAGTGTTATCACATAAAATAGAGATGGGTTTAGGAACCTGAATACCCAGATCAGAGAGTTGGTAAGACATCCACATTAAATGAGTGCAACAAGCAGTAGCAGAAACATATTCAGACTCACAAGTAGACAAGGTGATGCAATCTTATTTCTTGCTATGCCAGGCAACTAAATGGTCTCCGTGAAAGAAGGCAGCACCACTGGTGCTCTTTTTGTCATCTGTACAACCACCCCAATCTGCATCTGTATAACCAAGCAAGGTAAAAGCAGAATCATGTGGATACCAAAGACCAAAATCCAGAGTACCTTGGATGTACTTGAAGATTCATTTAACAGTAATAAGATGAGACTATTTTGGAGTAGATTGGTATCGAGACACCATACAAATAGCTTGCATAAGATCTGGTCTGGAAGCTGTTACATAAAGAAAACTACGAACCATAGACCTATACTCTGTTTGACTGACATCAGGAGAATCATCACTCTTGACTAGTTTACAACTAGTTTCCATGGGAGTTCCAACTGGTTTACAATCAGCCATATTGAACTTCTTCAACATTTCCTTTGCATATTTTATTTGTGAAATAAATATACCATTGGAAAATTGAGATATTTGCAGACCCAAAAAGAATTTAAGTTCTCCTAATAAAGATATTTCAAATTCAGACTCCATGATATTAGAAAACTATTTGGACAAATTGTCATTAGTAGACCCAAAGATAATATCATCTACATAGACTTCAATTGCGAGTATCTCACCATTCACCATTTTAGTGTAGAGTGTGTTGTCCACACTACCTCGAATAAAACCATTTGCAAGATGTTTATCCAGCCTAGAGTACCAAGCCCTAGGAGCTTGTTTTAAGCCATATAGTGCCTATTTTAGCCTATAAACATAATCATGTGTTTTTGTGGATACAAAACCTTCTGGTTGTTCCATATACACTTCTTCTTCAAGATACCCATTTAAGAAAGTTATTTTTACATCCATCTGATAAACAGTAAATTTCTTATAACTAGCATATGCCAAAAAGATTCTAATGGATTTCATTCTTGCTACTGGAGCAAATGTTTTGCCATAGTCAATTCCCTCTTGTTGAGCATAACCTTTACATACAAATCTAGCCTTATTCCTGACCACTTTACCATTCTCATCCAGTTTATTACGAAAGATCCATTTGCCACCTATGACATTTTTGTCATAAGGTCTTGGTACTAATTCCCAAGTTTTATTTTTTTCTATCTAATGTATTTCATCCTACATTGCATGTAACCAGCTAGAGTCATCTATGGCTTCAAACACTATTTTGGATTCAAATTCTAATAATAAACAAAAATGTTCAGCTATATGGGCATGTTCAGTAGATTTTGCTTTTCTTCTAGTCAAAATACCATTATCAATGTCTCCTATGACTAAGGACTCGGGATGCCTTTTAGCAATAATTCTAGAAGGTGTTATTTGATTCAATTTAGGAATGGATAGTATTTCTTTCTCATCACAAGATGGTGTTTCAGAATCTGATTTTTCAACATTAGTAGGCATAATTTTTGCATCAGACTTAGATTTGATAAGTTGGTCTTCCTAATCATCTCTTTTAAAATTATAAGATAGGACTTTCATCAAACACCACATTAATAACTTCCACAATTTTGTGTAATCTATTATTATAACATTTGAAAGCTTTACTATGCGTGGAATAGCCCAAAAAAATACCTTCATCAGATTTGGAACCAAAACTTTCTAAAGCATTATCATCCTTTCTTATGAAGCATTTACAACCAAAAATATTAAAGTGTTTAACATTGGCAGTCTTACCATGCCATAGTTCATACGGTGTGTGAGATGTTCTGATTCTTATCTGAGCCCTATTGAGAATATAAGTAGTTGTATGAACAGCCTCTTTCCAAAACTTATCTGGTAATTTTGATTTATTTAACATAGTTCTTGTCATTTCCTTAACAGTTCATTTTTTCCTTTCCACTACACCATTTTGTTGTGGTGTATGAGCAGTTGAGTACTGTCATTTTATACCATGTTTTTCACAGTACTCAATGAATTCTTGAGATGTGAATTCACCACCTCGATCTGATCTAAGACATTTTAACTTTAAGTCTGTTTCTCTTCTACCATTTTTCTGAAAACTTTGAAGCGATCAAAAGCTTTTGACTTATGTTTTAAAAAAGTGACCCAGACCATTCTAGAGTAGTCATCTACAAACAAGATGAAATATTTTTCTCCATTGATATACTGAGTTTTAGTTGGTCCACATAAATCAGTGTGAACCAATTGCAAAAGCCTTGTAGAAAGATAATCTTTTGTTTTGAAAGAAGACTTTGTCTGTTTTCCTTTAACACATTCTTCACATAAATTGACTAGTTTACTGATTAGAGGTAGACCTCTAACCTGCTTGTTTTTTCTTATTCTAACAAGGTTATCAAAATTGATATGCCCTAACCATTTGTGCCACGGCCAATTATCTTCAACTTGAGTCATAAAACATGTACTGATTAAAGATGTTTCCTGAACTGTGGAATCAATTAGATGATAAACATTTCCATTGGTTCTTAATCCACTTGCTATTATATTCCCTTCAGTGTTTTTAATTGAGAAGCTTTGAGCATTAAAAGATATAGAATAACCACTGTCACAAATTTGACTTACACTCAAAAAATTGTGTTTTAACCATTCAACATAGTATACATCATGTATAGGAGTTTCTTTACTCAAACATATTGAACCATGACTAGTAACATATGCACCTAAATTATCTCCATAACGAACAAAACTTCCATTAAAATTTTCAAGATTAATGAACTTATTTTTGTTCCCAGTCATGTGATGGGAACATCCACTGTCTAAAACCCATGAAGTAGTCTGATGAGCAAATAAAGCAGTTTCTACTATAAGAGATTTATGTATAGGTTTCCACACATATTTAGGTCTCAAGTTCATCTTACATTGATTTGCAAAGTGACCATAAAAGAAACATCTGAAACACCTGATTGCCTTTTCAAAACCATGCAAAGACCTAGAAGTAAATTGTTTACAGTTACTAGCCTTATGACCAAACAAATTACAATTATAACAGTAACCTTTAAATTTTGAAGAATAGATTTTCTTTGAACTTTCTCCCTGTTCCAACTTAGAACTTAATTGGTCAACAAGCTTTTGTAATGAAAACAATTTCTTCTCCTTTTCTTCTATCACTGATTTTTGTTCCTCAATGAGTAGATTTGCACTATTTAACTCAATTTGAAGTTCCAAAATTCTTTTTTCAAAAGTAGTGATAAGTCTTTTTAACCTTTTTATTTCTTAAAGAGAACAAATAAGTTCTTTTTCAAGATCTACGTCTTCATCTGAATTAGATGAAGATTCAATGTGAACCTTTTTTGGCTCCTCTGCAATTTCTACCATAAATAGAGTTTCTCCCTCTTCACCTGAATTTGACTCATCATCAGAGTCTTCTTTTGTCAAGAGACTCTTCTTTTTAAAATTCTTAAACCATTTATTCTGGTTCCATGGTTTTCTATTAAAGTATTTTTTAGACTTTTCATGATCATCATTTTGATCATCATTAGGACATTTTGTAGCAAAATGTCCAATCTGTCCACAATTGAAACACTTGGGTTTACCATGATATTTCTTTTTGAATTTTCTGACTAGTAATGCTTCAAGAGCATCCATTATGTTAGAATCACTATCATCATAATTTTCAGTCTTAAAGGCTATTTCTTTTGAAGAAGAACTTGCATTATTACTGCTACTAATCCTCATTTCATAGGCTGTCAGAGTTCCTTGAATTTGATGTAAGGTCATTGTAGAAATTTTTTTCTTTTCTTCAAGTGCAGAAATTTTAGTATCAAACTTAGGTAGGATAGATCTAATGACTTTTGACACAACATAGTTTTTGGCAATTTCTTCACCTAGACCTCTTCTTGCATTTACTAACTCATCTACTCTTAAAAAATATGCAGCAATATTTTCATCTTCACGCATTTTTAACTCATCAAATTGAGTTTTTAAAGTAACCAGTTTTGACTCTTTGACTTTTTCATCTCCTTTGTATATGGTTTCTAACTTGACCCAAATGTCATTGGCAGATTCACAATACATAACTTTGACAAAAACATGTTTTGTCAAACCACAGAGAATAGCAAATTTTGCCTTTTTGTCAAGTTCATATTTAGTTTTTTCATCAGCATCAGTGGGTACAGTTTTTGGAACAGTATACTTTGACGTGACAACTTCCCACATACAGACATCTAAAGAACTAATAAAATCTTCCATCATGACTTTCCAAAAAACATAATCTATGCCATTAAATAAGGGAGCTCTAGTGAGAGAGGCACCTTCAGCCTATGCCATGATAACTTCCAAACAATTTCCCAGAAACTACTCCGATAGGCAGACCTAATAGAGATCTGGCTCTGATACCACTTGTTGGAAGTAAAAAGAGACTGAGAGGGGGGGTCAATTAGACTCCTTATAAGTTTTCCAATTTTATAGAAAAGAGATTTATTGAATCAATTACAATAACTGCAAGTGCATGAAGAAAAACATTGAAACAAGATAATAGCATCTCAAGCAAGAGAAATAAAATGACACACCAGATTTTTTGTGCTGAGTGGGAAAACCCTCAAGAATCAACTGGATTCTGTCATAGGATAAAAAAACCACTCCAAATTTCCTTAATCATCAAGTTTTTACAACTTCTTGTGCAGCTACAACTGCCAAGGCTACAACCCTGCTTTCCCAATACACTTAAGAGCTTTATTCAAGTTGCAACTATTAAAGTGTATGAACAAAAACACACTTTAAGGCTGCAACTATTACAACATATCTTTCAATCTTCACAAAACCACTTCTTTATAGATCACTATAGATGTGTGTGTGTCTGTACACAAAAATCATATCACACACAAACCGCTGCAGTGCACTATATAGAAGTATTTACAAAAGTATTACAAGTAATTTTGAGATTCAGGTATTCCAACTGAATAAGAAACTGATAATCAACCAAATTCATTTCCACTTTGCTCAATCTGAAAATATAACTGTCGTACACAAATAATCTGAGGGTTGTGTCTAAAGTAGTAAATACACACAAACCCTTGTTCACCAGAACTGTCAACTCATATAGGGTTGATAAAACTGAAATCAATAGAAATCCGTTAACCCTCATAGGATTTGTAAGGAAAAATAAATCCAACAATATCATAACCATTTTCAAATCAGCCCAGGTCTTCAAAAATTAACCAACTGGTTATATTCAACTTTGCAAGGTTTCGAAATTTGTTAAGCTTCTGAAAGAAATGCTTAACCTTGTGTAAAAACAAACTCAACCATTTACAACTGCCTTTCCAACTAAATGAAGAAACATGTAACTGTTTAACTGCAGAGAACAAACTTCTTTTATATGATTTTCCAATAGGAACTGCACATGATAATTTAGTTACGTTATATCAAGGAGGCTCTTGTCATTTGTATGCAAAATAAGACAAGAAATGAGTTAATAATACCTGTGAGTATTGTAAAGCAAGAAACCTTTACCCTCATGACTGTGTAGAAGAATCATTTTGATCTGAAACCCTTGAAGAATTTATCCCATCAGCTTATGGAAACTGCAAATGAACTGAAACCATGGCGGCAGAGTGTTTAGAGTTGAGAGAAAAGAAAGAAAGACATTCATTGAAATCATCATTTGCCCAAGACAAAAGAATATCCCAAACTATAATTACATTCCATTTGAAATCAATCAGCACAATGTATACCACGTGACTTTATCAAGACCAAGGACCTTACTATGGTTACATAATCATAACCCAAAGATGTAACTTCACCTTCACCTTTCGTACTACTTAATTAATCCAAAAAATCATGCGTGCCAAGTCAAAAACAGGTCATCATTAAGGACAAAACACAACAAATTGAAGACCCACAATAAAATAAAAGCTGGTAATATTTAATGCCAAAAGTACACATGATTTCATTTTACGTCAAGGGGAGATATTTTGGGATATTTTGGGTGATGTTAAAATAGAACTCTGAAAATATTATGTCGCAAACGTTGAAAATAGAATGCTAAAATTACTGGTGACGTTGGATTCCAGGGATGTTGGCCAAAATTGATGTCAGTAAAATAAATGGGTTAACCACTGGGAGCAGAGCCAGAATTGAAGACCCAAAATCAATGGGTTAACCACTTCAGAACCAGAATTGAAGACCCAACATCAATGGGTTAACCACTTGTAATAGAATAAAAATTGAAGATCCTTCAATAGTATATTAAGCCAGGGAAGATAGATTTGCAATCCACCCGTTCATAGCAGCGGTGTAGGTGAATACCCAATTCTCTGTCAAAATAGCTTAACACCCCCCGACTGCTTACAAAATTCTGAGAATGGGAAACAGCTTCGATAAGCTTCTGTGTTTTCTGTTGCCAGACTCAAATCTCATGAAAGCTACAGTCATAGCACTGCCATTATTGGGCATCATGCTTTTCTGTTTCTTTATGCAAAGTAAAAAGAAAGGGCTGCCAAAGTGGCCTGTGCTTGGCATGTTGCCTTCTTTAGTTCTTCATGTACATGACATCCACGACTGGACTACACGAGTCTTACAAGACTGCGGAGGAACGTTTTATTTCAAGGGGCTCGTCAAGACCCGCATGGAAACCCTAGTGACGGCGGACCCGGCCAATCTGGAACACGTGCTGAACGTCAGATTCAACAATTATCCAAAGGGCAGATATTTCCGGACCATAGGGCACGACTTCCTAGGCGATGGCATCTTTAACGCTGACGGTGATGTGTGGAAAAACCAGAGGAAAACTGCCAACGTAGAATTCAACAGCCCGTCCGCCAGGGCGAAAATGGGGAATTCAGTGGAAGAGCTGGTGCAGAAGCGTCTGGTGCCCTTTCTCGAAGAAACTACCCAGTCCGGTGAGGCAATTGATCTGCAGGACGTGCTCCTGCGCTTCACCTTCGATAATGTGTGCATGATAACGCTGGGAATCAACCCGGGCTGTTTTGCGGGCGGGGGAGCAGAAGCGCAGGAGTTCGCCGGAGCGTTTGAGGAAGCCACGGAGTTCACCATGTTTAGGTTTTTGACGCCACCTCTACTCTGGAGAATCATGCGTCATTTCCAATTGGGACGTGAGGGGAAGCTCCGAAGGTCTGTTGCTACCATCAATGGATTTCTGGACACGGTAATCGGGTCTCGAACTGGGAACTCAGGTGGCGGGAGCGAGACTGACCTTCTGTCCGCCTTCATGAAGGTCAAGACGGAGGATGGTGACCGGGTTTACACAGACAAAAAGCTGCGGGAAATCCTGGTTAATTTCATTCTGGCCGGACGGGAATCCTCGTCTGTGGTGCTCTCTTGGTTCTTCTGGCTGCTGCTCTGCAACCCGCGGGTCGAAGAACGCATCCTGGCAGAGATTCGGTCCGTTTTGTTGAAAAGATCCTCGGTTGGTGTACAAACGATTGAAGGATCAAATGGTTGCCTGAATTTTACAGTAGAGGAGGTTAAGCATATGCATTATTTGCAGGCGGCGTTGTCGGAGTCCCTGCGACTCTTCCCTGCTGTTCCGTTCGACTACAGGGTGGTCCGCTCGGATGACTGTCTTCCCGATGGCACTTATCTAAGAAAGGGTATGGGGGTGATATATTCGATATATGGGATGGGAAGAATGGAGAGCATATGGGGGAAGGACTGCATGGAGTTTAGGCCGGAGAGGTGGCTCGACAAGGGTGGGAACTTTGTGAGTGAGTCAGTATATAAATACCCGGTGTTTAATGCTGGGCCGAGGCTTTGCCTCGGAAAGGACTTTGCTTACTACCAAATGAAATTGATTGCAGTGACTATCATTTGGGGTTTTAAGATGAAGATGGTGGCAGGACATGTTGTGAAGCCCAAGTTGGCTCTCACTCTCTACATGAAAAATGGACTGATGGTCACGTTGCAGCCAAGGAACCCCCTTGGACTGCAAAATTCCAGTAAATCATAATAGTTTCAGTGCACTTCATGGCCCTAATTCAATGCATATTCGTACAACAGAAATTATGTGTTATCCATTTTAGTGCAATAATATAGTTAATAGTGTACGATAAGGTTGAGTTGAATTTGAGATTGTAGCTTAAAAAGATGATTTTGTTTTAAAGAGTTGAGTTTAAAAAGAAAATATGTAGGGTTTTTATGGTAAAGAATTGAGTTTAAATTTGAAAATAGATATTTATTTTAAAATTCTATGTTATGATACCTTTTTTTTTTAAAGGAATATCAATTGTAAACATTTCTACTTAAAATTTTCATTAGATGTTCTTATGAAGAATTGAACTAGAGTTTCCATAGTGAAAATCCACAGCTTAAACAAATTAAATTCAACTCCTTGAAAAATGTTATGATATTTTATAACAAGGAATGACACCAAAATTTGAAATTGATCTTATAGATTGATCATATCACTCCCAATAAGATATTTGGGACATCTCCATATACTTTGATAATTGATCAAGAAGTGATCCTTTCGATCTCACTGATCTCATAGCATTGCAAATGGTTAAATAAATGTGAATAGAAGAAGATAGAGCCATAGATGTAAGAATACCATAATTATTGGAACTAAAAGTGGAAGGGAATTTTTATAAGAATTCAATGGCCTAACATTGGTTGATTGTTTAAGATATGTTTTGACATACACTCCTTAAAACCCAATTTCAAGATTGGGGATTCAATCCTTAGATGGGGAGAGGTGTAGCTTAAACAAAACACTAAGTGTTGACTTAGTGTGCTATCTTCTGGACTTGTCTCTACTATCTATTTGTATTTTGGAGGATATTTCTATTTTTAATAGACATAAAAAAGTACCTTCCCTATGTACCTTCCATGTGGATTTAAATGCGTTTGTTGTAGATGAAACATAATGTTATTTTGTTTTTAGCTATTATGGCATTTATTTTTGGTATAATGAATGACGTACTTAGAAACCATAAATTTATTTAAGAGATTACTTTTCTATTAAAAAAATGTTAGATATTTTGTTTTGATTAGAGTGAGATTTATACAAGTATTTTGTTTTAAAATTTGAGGGGTTTTTCATTTATTAATTTTTTTGAATTTGGTACAATGATATCATAATTATTAAAGTTTAAATTTTACAAAAAGTTAGCATTTTTTGGATATAAATATATGATTAAATTATAATTGAATAATTTTTATATATATTATAATTGATTAAAATAAAAATATATTTATTTTACAATATTTTTATATTTTAATTAATGTATTAACAAAATAGGTTATAAAAATAAAATTTGTGTAGATAAATTTGTGATGTTATTTATCAAAGATATTATATTTTTAGTAAGGTTTAAATAGGTTTTCAAGGGATTCAAAGCCTTACTTACAACAAGCTACCAACAACAAAGCATCAAGCAACTGACAACCAACTATTAGCCAAAAAATGACAAAAAAGAAATGACAAAATAAAGATTTCACAACATAAGATCAACCTAGATTAACTTCTTCATAGCCTATGTGGCTTCACCCTCCATCTGGAAAGTGTCCAATGCCATGTTTTTCATATCCTATAGGTCTTGGGAAAAGTGGATTGAGTCTCTTTTAATATTTCCTCTCCTTCTAGTGTATAGTCCATTATTCTCATCAATTGTCCCCTTGGTGTTTTTATCCCTTGATTCTACATAAAAAACTTGTATCTAACTTGATGGAATGTTCTCATCCTTGTTGTCCAAAGTCCTAATGTTCTTTGCGGTATCTTTACTATCCTTCCAGCAGAAACAAATCAGATTGAAGAGATTGTCATTCATGTTTTTTAGTTTAGTTTCTATGGAAATAATTCTTCCCTCATATTTTGTCCTCCTAGTTTCTACATCTTTAAGCCTTTTCTTCAAATCTAGCTAATATGATTCTTTCCCTCACCCTTATCTCATGATACTTTTTTTTTTCCTAGTTGACACGAAATGGCCCTCAAATTGATATTTATCTTATTAAATTCATGAAACATTAATTTATTCATTCTAAAGGAGTCTACGGTTACATTTCTTGTAATGAGCAAAACATCTGATAGGCTTTCTTGATTAGAGTTAAGAATCATCTTTAGGGAGTACATAGGGTAATGGGTCGTTCCCTTTCGAAATCAAATGATGGGTGGAGTCATCGAAGGGAGCTTAATGAGGGTTGGGGAGAGGGGAGCCTAATCTATTTTTAGGGCTAATGTGGCCCTTCTTCTAAGAAACCCTAGAAATTCTTCCCTCCCTATTAAGGGAAAGTGGTTTTGACTCTAAATAGAAATTTCATATACTACTTGATCTATGTCCTCTTCCTCCTTAAAGGGAATAGGGGAGGCATTGTGTTTTGATTTAGAGACAACTATCAAAATATGACTTGCATGCAACACATTGTTCCTAGAGTTCTTTCTGTGATCTTTAATGCCCATGGAGAGGGAAGATAAAAGATAGAAAGGAAAATAAATGTTAACCTTTTGATGAAAGTGATTGAGGAACACAAAATGTTGAACATATACTGAACTTTAAATGCATCATCCATGGGGAGGCATTATGTTTTGATTTAGAGACAACTAGCTAAATAAGACTTTCATGCAACACATTGTTCCTAGAGTTCTTTATGTGATCTTTAATGCCCACGAAGAGGGAAGATAAAAGATAGAAAGGAAAAGAAATGTTAACCTTATGATGAAAGTGATTAAGGAACACAAAATGTTGAACATATACTATTTTAAATGTATTGTACATAGACAAATATTAGATTAGAACCTTGTACACCACCACAGAGTTCACCATATTTAGGTTTTTGATGCCCCCTCTAGTCTAGATGCTCATGCAATATTTCTTGTTGGGACCCAAGGGAAAGATCCAAAGGTCCTTGGCTACAATCTGATGGAAATGGTGATAGTTCTGAGAGAGGGGGGGGGGGGGGGGGGGGGCGGGGGTGAATCAGGACTATATAAATTTTATCCAATCAAGCACAAAGATTGATTATAATTCTCTGAACATGATAGAATTGCAATCTAATATGAATGAAACAGAATGTAAAGAAGTAACTCAAACACAAGAATTTTGCCAAGTGGGAAACCCTCAAAACCTTACGGTTTTATCATAGGGAGAAAAACCACTCCTATTGAACCTATACTTTTATTGCAAAAATACCCTTCTTCATACAATAGTAGCTCCTACTGCTTTCCTAGGCTTATAGCCTTTTACTTTCTTCTTCACAAATGATTTTGTAACCACATAGTTTATATATGTAATTGCATGTATTTATACTGCATACACCTTACATATAAAACTATATAAGATAGAACATTCAGTACTGTTTATATCTGAGAATAATTTCTTCTCATTTTTCACACATTTACATACAACATCTTCCTCTTTTTAAATAGGAAGTATAATTTTTTTCAAAGAACAAAAAACTATTACGATTGATATTCAAACTGAAAATTCTATTCCAACCGAAACTAAAAATATTATTCCAACTGATACTCAAACTGATAATAGAAACAGTTTGCATATAACTGTTCATATTACCAACTGAATATGTTTTACGAATGCATAAAAACTTTTCTATGAAATCTGTCTCACAAACAGACTATCCAACTGAATCCAAAAACCGTGTAACTTCCAACTGAATAACTGATTTTTGGTGTACAATAAAAATTGCATAGAATACTTTAGAAATCGATGTGAATCATACAAACCAAGTTCACAAATGAGTATCATAAAACTCAAATGACTAAAGACATGCCAAACTGCATGCTTATAAAGAGTCAAGTTTATAAACTCAAAAATGACTACCAAATACCAAAGTCTTCAGAACAAACATAACTCACACAGTCGACATAACACTAAACAAAGGACATAATGTAACTTCCAATTTCATTCAATAAAATGCACTGGAGATTTCAGACTTGAGACTTAAGATGCATACCTTGTCCACCCTCAAACTTGACTGAAAATGCATACCGTGAAATTTGACTGAGAACCCTCAACCACTGCCTGTGATTGACCGCTGAGTGCATCATGCTTGAAAACTTACAAAGATACCACAAAAATGGTATGAATCTGATCCTCGCATGGAGTGGAATGACATAATAAAAACCCACAATCACAAATGCCACAGAGAGCCATCAAACCAACACTGAAAGAATCATGGTGATGCCCTCAGCTAGGGCAAGAGCAAAAAATAATATGCTAAACATAAAGTCTAGATACGATAATGAGAAACATAACTTAACAATAATGAAGAATGATTCACGTCCACCATGGTAAAAGGACACGTGGTTGCATCATTGCCAAGTGTTGACAACCAAGGTAAAAAAAAAAAATCATAACTCAAATACAACCCACAGTTAGCCGCACGGTACACTACACTCAGCAATGCCAGTTGGATTCAAAACACATGGCATCAAGGACAAAAGACCAACAATCTCCCCCATTTGTCCTTGAGGCAAAACAATTACAAACTTTCATATATCAAAGAAACAATAAGCAATGAATAGTAGAATGCTTTTAATATCTGAATACTAGAATGATAATCAACGAACATCAGAATGTTGAACATCATAATACATCACTGAAATATCTGAATACCTGAATTGACCAAACTGCAAACTGAAAAACATACTGAAAAATTTGCATGACATGAAACCTGTGAAATATCTGCATGAAACCCTAATGAAACCATTGAAATGCTGAGAAACAGAATGAAACTCTGTCAACCATGAAGAATGAAATGCAGATAACCATCTAAAACTCTAAGAAATAGAATGAAACCCTAACAACCATGAAGAATGAAACGCGGATAACCATTTGAAACTCTGAGAACCAAAAAAAATGCAATGCTGATAACCACATGTCTCCCCCATTTTGCATCAAGGACACAAAAGACTGCTAGAAAATAGACTGTGAAGAGGAAGCAGTAACCTCTCCCAGACTCCCCCATAAGGGAAAAAACTCAGTGTAGTTGAGAAAGAGAAACAACTCCGAACTGAGTGCGGAGTTGTTCAAAAGAGGCTTGGGGAAGAGCCTTAGTAAAAATATCGGCCACCTGTGCTTGAGTAGGAACATAAAGCAATTGAAACTCATTTGCAAGCACATGATCATGTAAAAAATGAAGTTCAATAGCCACATGCTTGGTGCAGGAGTGCATAACATGATTTTTGCTTAACTGAATAGCACCCACATTATCACACATAATAGAAATGGGTTTAGGAACCAGAATACCAAGATTAGATAACTGATATGTCATCCAAATCAACTGAGTATAGAAAGCAGTGGCTGTAACATACTCAAACTCACAAGTAGACAAAGTGACACAATCTTGTTTCTTACTATGCCAGGTAACCAAACAAGGACCTAAGAAAAATGCAGCACCATTGGTGCTTTTTTTGTCATCTGAACCACCCCAATCTGAATCAGTATAACCAATTAAAGTGAAATCATCAGTATGAGGATACCATAATCCAAAATCAAGAGTACCTTGGATGTACTTAAAAATTTAGACAACAACACTAAGATGAGACTATTTGGGAGCTGATTGAAATCATGAGACAAGACAAATAGCTTGCATCAGATCTGGTTTGGATGCAGTAAGATATAACAGATTACCAATCATAGACTTGTAATAAGTCTGATTCACTAAAGATGAATCATCATCTTTAGTAAGTCTGCACCCTATTTCCATAGGTGTACTAACAAGTTTACAATCTATCATATTAAATTTCTTTAACATTTCTTTGGCATATTTTGATTGTGACAGAAACATGCCATGTTTAAACTAAGTTACTTGAAGACCAAGAAAAAATGTCAATTCACCTAAAAGAGACATCTCAAATTCTGATGCCATGATATCAGAAAAATGCGTTGACAATGCATCATTAGTTGAACCAAAAATAATATCATCAACATAAACTTCCACAGCTAGGATATCTCCATTAACATTTTTAATATACAAAGTACTGTCTACACTTCCTCATGTAAAACCATTTGCTATAAGATGCTTATCAAGTCTAGAATACCAAGCTCGAGGAGCTTATTTTAAACCATATAATGCCTTTTTAAGACGATATACATAATCAGGTTTATTTGACGACTTAAAACCTTCTGGTTTTTCCATATATACTTCTTCATCAAGATATCCATTTAAGAAAGCAGTTTTGACATCCATTTGATAAACAGTGAATTTTTTATAACTAATATATGCAAGGAAAATTCTAATAGATTCTAACCTTGCAACTGGTGCAAAAGTCTCGCCAAAATCAATACCTTCCTATTGAGCATAACCTTTACACACAAATCTGGCTTTATTCCTTATTACTTTGCCATCTTCATTTAGTTTATTTCTAAAAATCCATTTCCCACCTATAACGTTCTTGTTATCAGGTCTAGAAATAAGTTCCCATGTCTAATTTTTCTCAATCTAATTTATTTCATCTGTCATAGCATTCACCCAGCAAGGTTCAGACAAAGCTTCAATTACAGTTTTTGGTTCAAAATCTGATAATAAACACAAATGTTCTACAATGTGAGCATGTTCATCCAGTTTTTCTTTTCTGCTAGTTAGAATTCCTCCTTCTATAGACCCAATTACCTGAGATTCAGGATGCCTTTTTGCTATGATTCTAGATGGAGTTTTCAAAGGAATTTTTTACTCTTGAGAATCTGAACACTGTTCTTGATCAGAATGACCAGAATGTTCTTGATTATCAATGTCAGTCGTATTATGTTCACAAGACACATGTTCTTTTCTTTTCAGAGATTCTTCGTCAACACAACTTTCATTTTTATTGTATAATAAAGAAATTTCATCAAATATCATATTAATTGCTTCAATGACTTTATTCAACCTTGTATTAAAATATTTGAAAGCTTTGCTTTGTGTAGAATACCCTAGAAAAATACCTTCATCGGACCTTGAAATAAAATTGTCTAACAAGTCATTGTCCTTCTTAATGAAACATTTCCAGCCAAAAATTTTAAAATTCTTAACATTAGCAGTTTTTCCATACCACAGTTCATAAGGAGTATATGCTATTCTAACTCTGATTTGAGCTCTATTCAGAATATGCACAGCTGTATGACCAACTTCTTTCCAGAATTTATTAGGTAATTTTGCCTCATTTAACATAGTTCTAGCCAGTTCTTTCACTGTCCTATTTTTCCTTTCAACAACACCATTTTTTTGTGGTGTACGAGCAGTTGAAAATTGCCTCTTAATACCATGTTTTTCACAATACTCGACAAATTCTTGAGAGGTGAATTCTCCACCTCTGTCAGACCGTAAGCACTTTAACTTAAGTTCTATTTCTCTTTCTACCATTTTCCTGAATATTTTGAAGTGTGAAAAAGCTTCAGATTTATGTTTCAAGAAGGTTACCCAGACCATCCTTGAATAGTCATCTACAAATAACATGAAGTATCTTTCACCATTTAGGGATGGAGTTTTTGGAGGACCGCATAAATCTATATGAACAATTTCTAGAGGTTTATTAGACATGTACTCCTTAGTTTTGAAAGATATTCTGGTTTGTTTACCTTTAACACATTCTTCACAAATTTTATTAGGTTTTCTAATTAGAGGTAAAACTCTAACCTTTTTATTTTTGCTGATCCTAGCAAGATTATCAACATTTAGGTGACCCAGTCGTTTATGCCATAACCAATTCTCTTCTACTTGACTTACAAGACAAGTATTAATCAGTGAAGACTCCTTTACAGTAGAATTAATTAGATTATACAGATGACCTCCTGTCCTTAGACCATTAGCAATAACTTTGTTCTTACTTTTAATAGAGCATCCTTTAGCATTGAAGGAAATTGAATAACCATTGTCACAAATTTGACTAACACTCAGAAGATTGTGTTTTAGTCCTTCTAAATAATAAACATCATGAATAGGTGTATCTGTATTAAGGACTATTGTACCACGCCCAATGATATAATCACCTGAGTTATCTCCAAATCGAACAGATCCACCATCAAAATCTTCTAGAACCTTAAACTTGCTTTTGCATCCTGTCATATGATGAGAGCAGCCGCTGTCCAAAACCCAAGAAGCTGGTTTATGGACAAACAGAGCTATTTCAATGATCAAAGACTTTTCAATGGGTTTCCACACTTGTTTAGATTTTAAATGAAACTTACACTGATTGGCAAAGTGTCCATAATGAAAACACTTAAAACACCTGATTAGATTCTTGAAACCATACTTTTGTCTGTTTATCTTACAGTTGAATGCTTTATGACCAAAAATATTGCAGTTAAAACAATAAGCTTTGAAATAACTCATATTTCACTTTGAAGTTTTCTTTTTGTCATTTAATCCAGCTTGTTCAATCTATTTTTGCAACATAACACATTCCTTGTCTTTTTCAACAAGGGATTGTTTTTGATCTTCAATCACCTAATTTTCTATTTCTAAATCAGTTTTCAGAGTTCTATTTTCTTTTTCAAAATCTAATATCAATTTCTTTTGCTTCTTAAGTTCTTGTAAAGAACAAAGAAGTTATTTCTCAAGATCAATATATCCATTTGAATCAGATGAAGATTCTACTTTTATAATTTCAAAATTAGAAACATTAATAATTTCAGCCATAAATGATACTTCTCCTTCTTCTTCAGAATTACTTGATTCTTCACTAGAATCCTTTTTTGACAACAAACTTTTCTTTTTGAAATTCTTGAACCTCTGATTCTGATTCCAAGGTTTCCTTCTAAGAAATTTTTCAGTTTTCTCATTATTGTTATCTTGATCAGCATAAGAACATTTTGCAGCAAAATGTCCTAGTTGACCACAATTAAAACATTTAGGTTTGCCTTGATACTTCTTCCTCATTTTCCTGACTAATAAAGTTTCTAGAGCACTAGTTAAATCAGTATCACTTTCATCTAATTTCTTAGCCTTAAAGGTTGTTTCTTTTGATGTAGAAGCAGCTTGATTGCTGATTCTCATTTCATACGCAGTCAAAGTTCCTTGCAGTTGATGTAAGGTCATTTTAGAAAAAAAATTCTTTTCTTCTAAGGTAGAAATCTTAGTTTCAAATTTAGGTAGAACTGTTCTAACTACCTTTGAAATGATGTCATGTTCTTCAATAGTCTCTCCTAATCCTTTTCTAGCATTAACTACTTCATCAACATGCAAAAAATAAGCAGCTATACTTTCTTCCTCATTCATCTTCAAGTTATCAAACTAAGTTTTTAATGTGATCAATTATGATTCCTTTACTTTCTCATCTCCTTGATAAATAGTTTCTAACTTATTCCAAATATCATTTGCAGATTTATAGTACATAACTTTAACAAACACATCTTTGGTAAGACCACACATAATAGAAAATTTTGCTCTCTTATCAAGTTCATATTTGGTTTTTTCAACTTGATCTGTAGGAACTGTATTAGGAACATCATATTTATTTTCAACTACTTCCCACATATTAATGTCTAAAGAATTAATGAAGGCTTCCATTCTTACTCTCCAAAACACATAATCACTGCCATCAAACAATGGAGCTCTGCTCAAAGATGTACCCTCTGCTTGAGCCATTTTTACTTCCAAAAATCCCTAGATAATCCCTATAGATAGAAAGGGACCCTAGCTCTGATACCACTTGTTGGAAGTGGTGATAGTTCTGAGAGGGGGGGGTGAATCAGGACTATATAAATTTTATCCAATCAAGCACAAAGACTGATTATAATTCTCTGAACATGATAGAATTGCAATCTAATATGAATGAAACAGAATGTAAAGAAGTAACTCACAAGACAACACAAATTTTTTTTCGAGTGGGAAACCCTCAAAACCTTACGGTTTTATCACAGGGAGAAAAACCACTCCTATTGAACCTATTCTTTTATTGCAAAAATACCCTTCTTCATACAATAGTAGCTCCTACTACTTTCCTAGGCTTATAGCCTTTTACTTTCTTCTTCACAAATGATTTTGTAACCACATAGTTTATATATGTAATTGCATGTATTTATATTGCATACACCTTACATATAAAACTATATAAGATAGAACATTCAGTACTATTTATATCTAAGAATAATTTCTTCTCATTTTTCACACATTTACATACAACATCTTCCTCTTTTTAAATAGGAAGTATAATTTTTTTCAAAGAACAAAAAATTGTTCGGACTGATATTCAAACTGAAAATTCTGTTCCAACTGAAACTGAAAATATTATTCCAACTGATACTCAAACTGATAATAGAAACAGTTTGCATATAACTGTTCATATTACCAACTAAATATTTTTTACGAATGCATAAAAACTTTTCCATGAAATCTATCTCACAAATAGACTATCCAACTGAATCCAAAAACCGTGTAACTTCCAACTGAATAACTGATTTTTGGTGTACAATAAAAAATGCATAGAATACTTTAGAAATTGATGTGAATCATACAAACCAAGTTCACAAACGAGTATCATAAAACTCAAATGACTAAAGACATGCCAAACTGCATGCTTATAAAGATTTGAGTTTATAAACTCAAAAATGACTACCAAATACCAAAGTCTTCAAAACAAACATAACTCACACAGTCAACATAACACTGAATAGAGACACAGTGTTTCCAATTTCTTTCGATAAAATGCACTGGAGATTTTAGACTTGAGACTTAAGATGCATACCTTGTCCACCCTCAAACTTGACTGAAAATGCATACCGTGAAATTTGACTGAGAACCCTCAACCACTGCCTGTGAGTGACCGCTGAGTGCATCATGCTTAAAGACTTACAAAGATACCAAAAAAATGGTATGAATCTGATCCTCGCATGAAGTGGAATGACATAATAAAAACCCACAATCACAAATGCCACAAAGAGGCATCAAACCAGCACTGAAAGAATCATGGCGGCGCCCTCAGCTAGGGCAAGAGCAAAAAATAATATGCTAAACATAAAGTCCGGATATGATAATGAGAAACATAACTTAACAATAATGAAGAATGATTCACGTCCACCATGGTAAAAGGACACATGGTTGCATCATTTCCAAGTGTTGACAACCAAGGTCAACAAAAAACATAATCATAACTCAAATACAACCCACGGTTAGCCGCATGGTACACTACACTTAGCAATGCCAACTGGAGTCAAAACACATGGCATCAAGGACAAAAGACCAACACAATCAAGGGATTTTTGGACAATATAATCATGTCTCAAAGTGGAAACTCTGGTGATGGAAATGAGATTGATCTTTTGTTAGCCTTCATGAAGGTCAAGTCAGAGGATGATGTATGGATTTACACAAGCGAAAAGTTGTGGGAAATTGTGGTTAAGTTCATTTTGGCCAGATGAGAATCCTTGTTTGCATTGCTCTCTTAGTTCTCTTGGCTGCTTCTCGGCAACCTATAGGTCAAAGAATGCATCCTAGCAGAGATTCGATATGTTTTGTCGGAGAGATCCTCCACGGGTCTACAAATGATTTAAAGGATCAATTTTTTTCCTAGATTTTATAGTAGATGAGGTGAAGCATATGCATTATTTGTAGGTGGCATTGTCAGAGTCCTTGTGACTATTTCCTACTATTCCATTTGACTACATGGTCGTACGCTCGAATGACTATCTTCCCAATGGGACATATTTGAGAAAGGGTATGGGGATGATATATTTGATATATGGGATGGGAAGAGTAGAGAGGATATGGGCAAAGGACTGCATGGAGTTTATGCTAGAGAGGTGGCTGGACAAGGGTGGGAACTTTGTGAGTGAGTTGGTATATAAATACACAGTGTTTAATGTTGGGTCAAGGATTTGCCTCGGAAAGGTATTTTCTTACTATGAGATGAAATTGAATGTAGTGACTATCATTGGGTTTCAAGATGAAGATGGTGGCTAGAGATGTTGTGAAGCCCAAGTTGGCTCACACTCTCTACATGAAAAATGGGCTGGTGGTCATGTCGCAGCCAAGGAACTCCATTGGACTGCAAAACATTAGACTGCAAAATTCAACTAAATCATAATAGTTTCAGTGTACTTCATGGTCCCAATGCTACACATTTGCATACAACATTAATTATGTCTTATCATTTTTTAGTTAATAATTAAGTTATTCACATATAGGATTTTCCTATGAGGTTGCTTGCATATGGTCCTTGGGGAACTTATTTCACGCTTAAATCATCATTTTTTCGGTATTGAAATGTGAGAGTGGAAAGTGGGTTTTGGAAAACCATGGTCAAGAATCATTGAAATTTTTTTGCAGTGCATCACATAAGTGCATTTAGATTGTACCACACACTACATGTCTTTTGACTTTACAGATTTACAGAACACAAATAAGGCAACACTACCTAAACTCAATGCAAAGTACCTCCTCAAGAAAGTAGTTGGCTTCATTTGTGGTCTTAATATTTTACCTCTACAATCAAAATTGAAGTCCTCTGTAAACCGTAGACAAGGGGATCATGTTTTCATGATTGTTAAATATCCATACAAATATTTAGCATAGGTACGATGAACTCCAGTATTTCGCATCTATGACTTAAATGATGGGAGGATTCAATGCAGTGAACTTTATGCACACAATTCTCTTTTTCTTCATCATGGTTTCCTATGTCACATTGTCTAAGAGAATTTATCTCTTACCTACATCAAATGTTTGTAAGAGTCATTGCCTGATACTGCCTATAAAATATGAGAATGTCACATGTTGTTTCATTGAAGAAAAAACTGTTAAAAATAATTGGGGTTTCCTAGTGCTATGCATCTTCTTTAAGTCTTTATCGTCTTTTATTTTCCCTATGCCATAGCCTATAATTTATTTGTTGCATTTTAATTTCATTTCTAAATGCCCTTTTCTTCAGGAAAAAGTTTGAAACACAATAGGTTATATTATTTTATGAGCTATTTGCATTGATGTATTTGTATTAGAAGAATTTAATATTTCTAAGATTCATGGATTGATCTCACACAATGTTCAGATGGTTAAACAACTTATGTCCTTAGATAAAAAATTGTATCAGAAACCTATAGCATTGGACTGCTTATTCTAGGATTGGATACCCTAAATGGTTGCTAATTAGATCATTTAGTCTCATTTAATTATCAACCAGGGACATAAACTTGGAATGGCATCTACAAAGTATATGCTTCAAGATCTCTTAATATTCATGATTAATCTATGGAATTCAAATGCATTGAGCTTCTAGAAATCTATGCTAGAACAATTAAATGGGTTACTCTAGAAAAAACAAGTAATCACAGATAGGAATTACACTAAGCACCTATGTTGCAAGAACAGTCTACTAGTTCTGTTACTAGTGGCTGCAAAAAAAATAGAGTTCTACTTCACTTCTAAGTAAGCATGAAAATTATTCCTACTCTAAGTAATTCACTCACCAAGTGGGCCCCTTTGGATGAGTGAATAGAAACATAATAAAGATAAAATGATTGAACTCAAACTGTGCATTCTATTCATTCATGGAAAAATAAGTACACTTGGATTGAAACAGTATGACAGCTACAAAAGCTTCTATTCAGAAAATTGACTAACTCCTAAGAGTTACAATAGTCATCTTATTTAAAGCAGAACTATAATTATTCCCTAAATCTAAGATAACTCCATTAATGAGGATCGTTACAGATACATAATGTCTTATAAAAGAAATAGCAGTAATCAAGAATATGTCCTCCCAGAATATAGTGTGTTGTCAGTCCTAGATCCACGTGTTGCATTTAACATAAAATGGTATTGACTTGTGCCTCATGCGAAGATCTTGCAGCAATGCCTTAACTTGTTCGGCTCACTTGACTTCTTCAACACAAAGGCATCTTGTAGCAACAACTGGCTTTGACTTCTTGAGCATCATTATGCTTATCTTTAAATACGTCATGATTGATCCCTGTAAAATTATTAATGCACACACAACCTTCAATACATATATATTCACACCATTAATATTATGAAGAAAGTGTTAAGTTCCAATTAATACTCTTTCAAGACATATGGCTACAGGAAGGAAACTACCCAAAAACATAGCATAGGTAAAGGATCATTCATTAGCATATATAATTACTGTATTCTATCATTTATGTCCATTAGTTTTAAGAAAATATATCATGTTTTTATACCATCCATATTCCTACTTTATGTCTTTACACATATAAAGTATACATATAAAATCATAAGTCTACGTATCTATTTTGCAAATAAAATGTTGAAAAGAAATAGAAAGCACTTAAAAAGATGGCCATTTAAGAGGCTCATCATTCCCCCCAACTATCCTATTTCTAGTCTCCAATAATCATGAAGTTGTGGATCTTGGCTCTCAATCTCAGGTCCCTAGCAGTCTTCTCCCCTGGCTCATCATCAATGTAGTTGAAGTATCCATGGTTCTCCCTGAGTCTTTCCCATCTCTAAACTTCTTTGGCCATGTCATGATCTTCAACATTTTCATTCATTTCTAGTAATGGTTACAGGAGAACAGGTGGTTGAAATCTTAAAGGAAACTAGTAATTAAGCATCATTCTATCCAACATGATCTACAATGGAGCTCATCTAGTAGAAAGAGTCAGGTTTTATGGAGAGTGGAGTTCTCTAACATTCATTCAGATCATGGGACATCCTTATCCATCTCTACCTACAAGTAGTAATTGTAGCTGCAATATCATACGATGAGTGCTAATACCAATATGTATAGGATTTCTCTCTGACTAGGTAAACTTTGTTGGCTCCACTTGGATTCATTGTGACTGAAAGACAATCAAAGATAGTTTGTCTAGAATGTTGAACTTCAGGTCTCATAAACAAGGGCATCTCCATCTCACTATTTTTGTAAGGTAAATCTTGATGTTCGCTACTTATCTCATTTTGTATCCAAGACATTACTGCTCTCAATTAGACATCCCCCACATAGAGGAGTGAATTCCAGTCCCTTTCATCTAGTACAACAAGATTATGTAAATACAACTCACACAATAAATTCTTTAAGGACCTAGGAGTTGATTGAAATGCATCATAAAATTCATGGGGTGTTGAGACGGAGGGATTTAGTCCTTCCACAATCCTTGTTAACTTGAAATTAATGAATTGTTCCTAAAAAAATAGAGCATATACTGGTGACAATGATCTGCATGCCATAACCTCTAGAATTAATTCAGTTATCTCATCAACCTTTCTTTTCAACACTTCAATTTGATCTATTTTTTATTGGGTCATTGTTCTAAAATTACTTCTTCTATTTCCATGGTTTTATCTTTGTCTTTCCTAGAGGCAGACCTAGTTTTAACAGAAGGTGGGGTCTCACGAATAACATTAGTTTTCTTTCTTTTTCTTTTCTTCCTACTGAAAGTAGGAGTACTAATGTCACAAGTTCTCTTCCTAGGTGTTTAAGGGTTATCTAGGAAGAAGCTTCAGGAACGGTTCCTATTCTTTGAATTATTTTACAAACCCTTGTGGCTGTGTTCTCCCTTCTTCCCACACCCTAGCCTCTAGGGCCGACCATTCTAGGTTCTATTTCATCCATTTTTAAAAATTCCTTCCAAGTTCCTACCATTTGCTTATTCAATTCTCTTTCCACAATCAATTTAATTAAGCAATGATGAGAATCTAACTGATCTTTCTCTAACTGAACCAAAGAAGCTTGTTTAGATTCAAAATATTAAACAAAAAGTTAGGTAAATTTATTGGTATATTGTCATGGAGAAGATTGCTAAGGATTTTGAAATGTAGATTGTGTAGGTATTTTTAGTGCCCTTCATAGGTAAAATACTATATTATAAATGAAGCTGGTTGGATATAGTCCAAGGGCAATGACATCCTTGAAGTGCCTTGCTTTTTGTCAATTTTGAACTGTGGGTCACCATGCAAGGTGAACTGTGCCCTAGCTGAGTGTAAATCAAGGTTCTTAGTCCATTTTTCACCTTCCTGTGGAAACCATGTCACTTCCATCATAATATCTTCTGTAAACTCAATTCTAAACCCTTTCACCACTGCAAACCCATTCTACAAAGTATTTAGAAATTGCAGAGTGATTTTCCTCATCAAAACCATTGAGGCTCGGACAGTAATTCAACCAACCCTTTCTCTCAAAAATTTTATGGCTGGATGCATCACCTAATAAAACTTTGTGATCAAATGGATCATGTCTCCGGAGATCACCTCTCATTGTTATAGACATAAAAATTTTGTAGAATCTTTTTACAGAAGCACTAAAATGGCAAATCAAGATTCAAAATTTTACAGACTCAAAGTGTTCTAGATGAGAACAATGGAGTACAAAATGTTATTTACTCAAGGCAATTAAGAGAATTTTAATGCATGATATTTCATAATACTTTTGCTCATGTCAAGGCCTACCACCCCGAACATGACAGGAACATATCATCACAAATTGAGCTCAAACTTTTAATATCTTTTAATTCCTTTCAATCATGATTATGCAATCACGAAATGATAGGCTATTTTAACATGATGTAAGTTATCTCAAAAAGATAAGAAATGTATTGTTATCCTTTACATGATAATGTTTAAGTTTGAAAAATATAGAATATTCCCCTCCCCCCAACTAAGTTTAAGCCATGGGTCCCACCATGCATGCAAGAATAAAAAGTAAAACAACACACAATCCTAATAAAAATGAATAAAATAAAATATGTACAAAGGTATGTTCCATGAACCTAATAAGCACTATAGGAAGGGTGTGCTAAAATATGACATCCACTACTGGACTAATGTGATGGTGCAGAAAAATGGTAGAGAGAGGAGGTCAAGTGAATTTTTATTATGGAGAAATAATTTCACATGAAGTGAAATGTTTATTATGGAATCTTTGATAGAAATCAAGAATTAGTGGAAATCTGGGTGGAAGACCTAGATACTTCTGTTATAGGGGTGTTGTTGTCATCGTGTTGCTGGAACTACTATTGGAAGTCTTTGTGACTCATCGATTTATGATAGATCTTGAGTCGATGATTGTTGACAAGCAATTTGAATTGTAGAAGATCAATAGTAGACAACTGAAATGATCCATTTTCAAACACTAAAACTATCTCATAAGGTCCTAGCCACCATGTCTGAAATTTACCTGGGGTATGCTGGTAGTGTGAGTCATATAGCAGTGCCCAATCACCAATTGAAAATTTATTTTCCTTGATGAACTTGTCGTGCAACTTCTTCCCCTTCTTCTGAATCAATTCAGTATTGTGAAGTGCATATTTCTTATACTCATCCAACCCATTCAACTGTAATATCCACTATTCCTGTGCTCTAGTAAGGTCAATTTATAATTCCAATGTCGTCCTGAGAGTCTTGTGCTAAAACTCAATAGGCATAGATGCACATTTTCCATAAACGAGCTCAAAAGGGGTAAAACCAGTTGTTGTTTTCTAGGTCGTTATGTAAGCCCAAATAGCTTCAGAAAGGAAGGTAGTCCAATCCTTCTTATGAACAACAACTAAGGATGGCTTTAATTTACTAATTTTTTATCTCCACCTTTCCATTGGCCTAGGGATGGTACAGTGAAGATTTACCATGTATCACTATGTATTCATACATTAATTCAGTAATGAGATTAGAAGTAAACTGCGCACCCTGATCTATGACTATCTCATGAGGTACTCCAAACCTGGTAAAGATATATTCATATATAAATTCTACTGCTTTATGATCTCTAGCATGCCACATTACTTTAGCTTCAACCCATTTTGTGGCACAGTCAGTACACTAAGATATATGACTTACCATGAGAAGATGGCTCGATAGGTCCAATGAAATTGATGCCCCATTTCTCAAATATTTTCACCACCACCTGAGGCTGCAAGGGCATTTCATCTAACTTAGTTGGGCATCCCATGCACTAGCATCTATCATAGTGCCTTGTATGCTTAGCTGCACCCTTATATAGGGTAGGCCAATAGTATCATGTTGTCAAGATTTTGTATGTTGTTCGCTTTGCTACAAAGTGACCTCCACATGGTTCATCACAACAAGCCCTAAGGATGTCATATGTCTTGTCCTCTTGAACACATCCTCTGGTGACCTGATCAAGACTTGTGTAGAACATAAATCCTGATATCCATGAGAAATTGAAACTTTTCTCAACCAGAAGTCTGCATTTTCTAGGTGAGAAATGAGGTGATATTCTTCCTATAGAAAGGTAGTTTTCTATGTCAGCATACCATAGATTGTAAGTATCAATAGAGAATAGGTTCTCATCAGGGAAGATATCATCAATTATTGTAGGATCATTTGGAACTTGTAATATAGATAAGAATTCATCCACCACATTAGCTTTGCCTGGTTTATCAATGATTTTCACATCAAACTCCTGCATGAGGAGTAACCATCTTGTTAACCTATTGGTGATGGAAGGATTGTTCATCAGGTATTTGATGGCTGAATGATCATTGTATACAAATACTTCATAACCAGTGATGTAATGTCTAAATTTATTGAGGGCATAGATTACTACTAGCAATTCTTTTTCAGTGACAGTATAGTTCAGTTCAACACCTTATAAATTTTTACTAATGTAATAAATAGCATGCTCAAATGTACCTTTCTTTTTTCCTAACACTACTCTAATGGAATAGTTAGATGCATCAATGTGAATATGAAATGGAAACTACCAATCAGGTCCTCTGAGGATAGGTGTCTTTGTCAGAACATCTTTTAGCTGTTGAAATGATAGTTCACAATCGTCTATCCATTCAAACTTTTCTTCTTTCTTCAATAGGGTGTACAATGGGCTGCAATTTGGTTGAAGTCTTTGATGAATCTCCTGTAGTAACCTAAATGGCCAAGGAAACTCCTGACATCATTCTATTTCACTGGTGTTGGAAGTGTACTAATGACCTCAACCTTTGCAGGATCAACCTGAATGCCAAAGGATGAAAGATAGTGTCCTAAAACAACTCCCTCTTCCATCATCATGTAGCACTTCTCATTGTTAAGGGAGAGTTTATATTCCTGACATCTTTTGAGAAATTTCTCCAAGTTATCATATGCCTCCTCAAATGTAGTTCCATATGTAGTGAAGTCATCCATATATATTTCAACACAATCAGTAGAGATGTCAGATAAAATACTGATTACCACTCTCTAGAAAGTAGTAGGTGCATTGCACAATCCAAATGGAAAGACTGAATAAGACAATTTTTTCCAAGGATAGGTGGACGTTGTCTTATCCTAGTCTTCTGGTGATATCTGGATTTGGTTAAATCCACTGAAGCCATCTAGAAATGAGAAATACTTTTTACCAGCGAGATTTTCAAGTACTTGGTCAATGAAAGGAAATGGAAAGTGATCCTTTTTAGTGGTTTTGTTAAGCTCCCTATAGTCTACATACACTCTCTATTTCCCCCCTTTCTTTGGAAAATTTACTAAAGGAGAAATCCACAAGCTGTCAGAAATAGGATATATAAAACCATCACTAAGGAGTTTTTGTAACTCAGTCTTCACTATATCTCTCAGAGCACGGTTAATTCTTTTCTAGGCTTATCTAATGTGCTTGAAATTAGGACTTATGTAAATCCTATGGGTACAAATCTTAGGGTCTAACCCCTTCATATCAGTATAGTCCCATGCAAAGGATTGCTGAATTTCTTGAAAAAGTTGGAGAAGACTGGTCATCTGAGATGTTGTGAGGTTCTTATTTAGATTCAACTCTCTGTTAGGCAATTTCTACCTTTTTTACTTTATCCAACATCATAATTTATGCAAATGATGGTGACTTCATCTCATGAGGTAACAAAGTATGGAGGTAATCAGATGCTGAAGGTAACTTAGGTGAGGTGTACTTGGGCAGTATGGTTTGGATGGAATAGTTAGGGACAACACAAGAAGATTCTTTAGAGCTATATTGATTGGTGAGAATTACCACTAGTATGTCATCTTCTTCTTGTGAGAGCATAAATGGGTCTCTTCCAATAACCATGAGTTTTTGTACTAAATTTTCTTCAAGGGCAACATCACCTAGATCTAACCAAGTAAATTGGTCAAGTTCAACTTCGGGTTTGGCTAGAGAATAAAAAGTTAGTTTCTTGGTACTTATCCCATCAAATATTATCATTTTTCTTGAGCGACATGCAATGCAAGCATCTACTATGGCCAACCAAGGTCTTCCTAGGATTAATGGATATCCTCCAAGACTGGCTTTGGGGGACATGATTATGAAATTTGAGGGGTAATCTAGGGAATCAAGTGTTACAATGATGTCTTCTACCATGTCATCTAGCTTAACTAGAGTATTATCAGCTAACTAGAGTATTATAGGTGTTTCCCTTAAACCAATGATACTAAGCCTCAACAAAAATTCCCTAGTCATTACATTGATGGATGATCCTAAATCAATCAAGGCATTCTGTATTTGTATACCATTGATATGAATAGTAACCACTAGGCTTCCTGGATCAAAGTATTTAGGCATTAAAACTTTATTTAACACAAGATCAGAAAGTTGCCCATGGATGTGGACGGTGTTAGGGTCTTTCTTCTTTCTACTTGGTTGCTTAATATAGGCTTCCTTGATTGCCTTATTATAAATTGGGACTTCTTTGAGGGCATCCAACAAAGGAATTTGAACAATCATTTTCTTAGGTTGGTCAATCAAATCAGCTGCAATAGGATTTTCTTTTGGGGGTGCTGATTGGACCAATCTTTGTGGATAAGGAAGATTTTTCAATACTGGTGTAGATTGTGGAATAGGTGGAACAAAAGTGGTTTGGTTCATAGGTATTTCATCAATATTAACAACTTTAGTTATTATATGCTCCTTAGGTGCAGGCAACTTAGTTCCTAACCTTAAGTGAATATCATTCACTTGTAGGGAATAAGCTTGCTACTTGCTATTAGGATATGGAGTTGGTTGTGTAGGCAGTTGTCTTGGTTTTTGAGGGCTATTATTAGCTATAGGAGGTGGAGGCATAATAGCTTGCTGCTGAAGTGGAGGCATAATATCTTGGTGCTGATTAGGCTGATTGGGTCCCCACTAAGGTTGTTGTTACCAGTTACCATGTGGTTTCCATTGGTTATTCTATTGTGGTTGTTGATATTGGTTAAATTGTTGTTGGTATGGGTTAAATGGAGGCTGTTGCTGATAGGTTTGGTTATACTGTGGTTTTTGGTTAGATCAATTATAATTCCAATTCTTTCCTTGAGGGCCATAATTTTGAGGGTTTTGGTTTTTCCATTGACTACTATTATTATAACCAAATTTATTCAAGGGGTCTTGAGGCATACCTTGTCTTTGAGCCCATGGATGCCTTTCAAAAATGTAGAAAACCTCTCCATTCTCCTCATCTATAGCTTTAAATTCAGTGGACATTGAATTAGTGTTCACAGATGTAACTTTTTTGCACTTACAGTTCCTATTCCTTTCTCTACAATGAGAGCAAAATTCGGTTAGCATAGCTTCTGCTTCTTCCTTCTTCCTTCTTTCTTGCATGTTGTCCAGATGAGTGGAAACATCATTGATGATGTCCTACTTGAAATCAAACAGAAGATTTGACAACTTCATCTTAGATACCCCTTAACTATTGGACTTATGAGGTAAATCTCTGAGTCCTCCACCTTTCTTCACATCAGCCCTTGAATAGTCTAGACATATATTCTTTATGTCAGCCCAGTTCTACTAAGTGATGTCTCTACCTGCCATAAGGTCTAAGGCCTCAATACTTCCATCATTCTCACCTTTAAGGAAAAGATGTTTTTGTGACTCCTCATTCAACTGATGTTGTGTATTGCACTACAAGTTAAACATAAACCTTGAGACATAGTCTTCCAATATCTCATCCTCTTTTTGTGACAGTTTAAAAATGTCACCTCCCTTCAAATCATGATCCCTACAATAATATTTATATTTATAAAGGAACATGTTACTCATTACATCCCAATCCTCTATAGCATTGGAATCTAACCCCATGAACCATCTTGGAGCGGCCCCCTTAAGAGTAGATGGAAATAATTTTAGCTTATGGGTGTCAGCTATGTAATCATAAATCCTATAGAGGATGTAAAATTGAAAAAGGAAGGTTTCAGGGTCTTCAGTAATAAGGCCATGAAATTTGGGAAGTGAAGAGGCAGGTATGTTTTTCAGCATGCTAAGTAGGGATGGGGAAAGAAAGTTAGGCTAAGCCATCCTTGGAGGAGGACCTCATTGTCGTGGCTAATAAATAACAAGAGCAAATGGGTTGTTTTGATATTCAGGTTTAGAAAAAAGGTCATTCAAATGTAGCGATCCTTCAGAGGATGATGGTGAAGGTAGTTTCTCATGCACATCAGAAAATGGGTTTTCAAATGGTTCTTCTTCTTCTTCATTCTCAACTTGGGGTTCCTAAGGTTCAGGATTAAAGATATCAAATGGTTCAACCTAGATATTACGACGAAGGAATCTCCCAAGATGGTCTCTTCATCTATGCATAAATGGATTACTTAAAACTCATTTCTAAACTATGAGAACTAAGAACATGAACACTAAGATAAGTTTTAATTAACACCATCCCTGGCAGCGACACCAAAAATGCTTGGCTAAATAATTGTATTAGAAAACCATAGCATTGGACTTCTTATTTTAGGATTGGACACCCTAAATGGTTTCTAATTAAATTCAATCCCTGGCAGCGACACCAAAAATGCTTGGCTAAACAATTGTATCAGAAAATCATAGCATTGGCCTTCTTATTTTAGGATTGGACACCCTAAATGGTTTCTAATTAGATCATTTAGTCTCATTTAATTATCGACCAAGGACATAAACTTGGAATGGCATCTGCAAAGTATATGCTTCAATATCTCCTAATCTTCATGATTAATCTATGGAATTCAAATGCATTGAGCTTTAGGAAATTATTGTAGAATAATTAAATGAGTTACTCTAGAAAAATAAGTAATCATAGATAGGAATTACTCTAACTGCCTATGCTACAGGAGTAGTCTACTAGTTCTGTTACTAGTGGCTGCAAGAACAATAGAGTTTTACTTCACTTCTAAGTAATCATGAAAATGATTCCTACTCTAAATAAGTAATTCAATCACCAAGTGGGACCCCTTGGATGAGTGAATAGAAACACAATCAAGATAAAAGGATTGAACTCAAACTATGCATTCTATTCATTCATGGAAAAATAAGTACACTTGGATTAAAATAGTACAATAGCTATAAAAGCTTCTATTCAAAAAATAGACTAAATCCTAAGAGTTACAACAGTCATCTTATTTAAAGGAAAACTATAACTATTCCCTAAATCTAAGATCACTCCATTAATGAGGATCGTTACGGATACATAATGTCTTATAACATAAATAGCAGTCATCAAGAATAAGTCCTCCCAGAATATAGTGTTTTGTGGGTCCTAGATCTGTGCACTGCATTTAATAGACAATGGTATTGACTTGTTCCTCATGCAAAGATCTTACAGAAATGCCTTAGCTTGTTCAGCTTAATTGACTTCTTCAACATGAAGGCATCTTGTAGCAACGACTGGCTTTGACTTCTTCAACACCATTATGTTGATCTTTAAATATGCCATGACTGATCCCTGCAAAATGATTAATGCACACACAACCTTTGATACCTTTGATATATATATATTCACGTCAGGGTAAAAGTACAAAGCTATGTCGCACTAGAGGACATTTTTACTGGTTCTAGCCGAAATGGTTCCAGCCAGAATAGGTCTAGCCGAACCTATTTCGACCGGACATACATGGCACACATGAGGTGCCATGTGGCATTGATGTGGCGGGGGAGTTTCGATCAGAACGGTTCTGGCCAGAATAGTTAAGACCGGAACCCTTCCATGAAAAACTATATAAACTTGAAAAATGGGTTTGATGGCTCATTCAAAGGACAATGTTTGGTATTGGGGGGGTTCAACCGGACCTGGTCGGGTCGAACCCCCCTAAGTGGCATCCGATGTGGCAGCCAAATAAGCAAAAAAAAGGTGAGTCACAAAAGTTCTCACTTCTGGACCTCAATTCTCTGTCAAAATTTACCTTTCTCTAAAATCTAAAAATACCCTTTTGTAGAGCTTGGAGTCAAGATTATGATCATGTAATTTTTATTATGTTTTGATTTCATATAATATATTATAAGTTGAAAATACTTCAAGTAAGTATTTTAACATTTAAGAACACACTCATTTGAAAAATATTAAAAATAACAAATCATGTCAGAAAAATTAAAACTTTATATTTAACACTAGAGGAGAGAGTCCTCTTCAAGAATATGTAATTTCTTTTTTTACTGGTGTAGATTTGATAGGGAAAATTGAACGCGAACAAAAAACTATTGATTTCGGGTAACACCGACTTTGGATAGTTATAATAGACAAAATATATAACAAAATCAAATCTTTGTTTTTTTATGCATTAGCTATACATGTCATCTAAAACATATTATGCAATCAGAGGAAAAAAATATTATTTTCATATAGTTTGTTAATGCAAATTAGACCCTAGATTTTCAGCATATTTCAGGAATAAAAAAATGGACTTCAAAAATTAAAAAACTATGTCAATTTTTGTTGAAATTTTTTAAAAAAAATTATAAGCATAAACTTCATCAAATTTTACACATTTCATTAGTTTACATCATCTTCAAATTCTAAACACAAATGCCACTTTTATGTTGTTAAAGTTGAAAATTTTGAATGTTGTCGTCCTTTTCCTTTATAAAAGTGTGACACAGGTTTGTACTTTTACCCATCATTAATATTAGGAATAAAGTGTTAAGTTACAATTAATACTCTTGCAAGACATATGGCTACTGGAAGGAAACTACCCAAAAACATAGCATAGGTAAAGGATCAATAATTAGCATATATAATTACTATATTCTGTCATTTATGTCCATTAGTTTTAAGCAAATATATCATTTTTTTATACCATCCATAGTCCTACATTATGTATTTATACATATAAAATATACATATAAAACCATAAGTCCATGTATCTGTTTTGCAAATAAACTACTGAAAAGAAATAGAAAGCACTTAGAAAGATGGCCATTTAAGAGGCTCATCATTATGGATGAATATTCTAAGATCTATTAAATGAATCTTAGTCCTTAAGGATTTTTGTGAATGTGATATCAAGGTAAATGATCAAATCCCCTTTTAGGTTCATATTCATGCAATCTCCTAAAGGAATAGTACTCCTGAGAACATCTAGGGTTCTTTTCATTTTCTTATTTCTTGATTTCTTAGGGTAGTTTAGAGGCTTTAATGTAGAATTGTGTGCCTCCCTTTTTGTTTGCACTTCTCTGTGAGCTTGTCTTTCTTGTAAAATTATTAGTAGTACTGGCTAAATCACATAACTAATTGTAAATCCATTTAGGACCTACAAAATTTATATTATGATCAAGCTGAATGTAGAGAATTTTGGCTTTGGATATTCACAAACAACCATTAGTTGAAGAGCATCTCAAAATTGATGGAGTTCTTAATTCAATAGAAGCAAGTATAAAGTCAACCTCTTGGTGTCTACATTCAAGATCTCCACATCATGTCCTCTTTCTAGGGAAGTCATTGATAACATCTACACCATCTTCAATATAGGTCAACTCATTATTCATAACTACTTCACATGGAGTGTGCTCAGTGCTAGCCTCATCATCATCATCATCATCACCATCCTCATCATCATCATCATCATCATCATCATCACACAATAAGGCATCCATATCTCTACTATCATCAAGAAAATGCATATAAACAACTACTTTGGCCACCAAGTTTCTATTATTAGGTGAGCGCATGTTTAAATATTCATATATGGCATGGTAGTATAAGGTCTATAATTTGACATAAGAACAAGTTTGCAACACTATAGGTAATATCATTTTGAATTGATTTATTTTTTGAACATAAAGAAGTTTCAGTTCAATCTATGTATCTTTAGAAACTAGATTCATTGTTAGCCAATGTTTAAATTCTAGTACATAATTTGTTGAAAAATATATAAGGGAAATGGTAGGAAAAAATTCTTTTATGGGGTTTTTAATTGAGGACTCAATTCACAATGACAATAAATTTTTGTCTCCTTTAATTTTTTTGAAAAGTGTTTTTGGTTATATAAATTTTTAAAAGTTGTGGCGATTTCTAGAATTATTTTCTAAAATTGCAAAGAATAATACTTTGACTGAGATTTTGTCTATTTTTTTATGGAAATATTGGTAATATATGTTGCAGTATATTTTTATTTTTATATATCTGGCCATAAAGCCTTTATTTTCTTGTTTAAGAGGTGTCATGGAGCTTGTTTCAAGAATTATTTTTATGGGGCCCCAATTTTTTAGATTTTTGGTTTTGATCAAATGTTGTGGGATGGCTCTAAATTATTTTACTATTCATTTGGGAGATTTTTTTTTTATCACAGGTCATTAATCTATAACTCTTAGACTATTCTTTTTGGAGATCTAGCTATCACACGTTATTAATCTACAGTTCCTAGGTTCCAATCACTATATTTTTTGAGGGATTTTTGTTTATCTTGCTATTAAAAATAGTCCATGCTTGCATTTACATCCAAAATTTTGAAGTTAAATTTTGAAGCTTTTCCATCATTTTAAATTCATGAGACCATCTCTTTGTGAAATCACTTAAAAATTCTTAGCACCTCTTAAGATATTTAGGAGCCACCTCTATAATACTACTACATCAAACTTGTCTTTTTCTTTCTGCAAAATAATTTAGTTTTTAGGATATTTGAACCATAATTTTCTCCATACAATGGAGGATTTCTCAAGATTACGTTATGATTACTATCACACAACATTGGCCCCTTTTAATTCCTTTTAACTATTTTCTTTTATTATTTTCCTTGTATATATATCCAGAGAAATAGATTACCAAAGGAAAATAATTAAAGCATTATACATATAACACCCATTGTAGTGGCTAATTTCAGATGCGTATATAGTCCACAAACCCTTGACCTGAAAGAGCTAAAATGCCATATGTGAAGATTGTAATATATTATGAAGCTTTCCAAAAAAGAAAATACACATATTAAAGGGTGTGCCAACACTGAATTGGGAATGTGTTCTTTGTCCTTCTTATCTTGTATAAACTAGGTTTCTTTCAGTCAAAAAGGTGATTTTAAGTGGTAAAATTTTCATTGCTAAAGATATAGATAGTCCATGGGTTTATTTTTTTGTCTATCATTCAATTTGATAAAGGCAATTGTTTAATTCTTCAATATATAGTTTAATTATATCTTTCAATATAAATTATATTTTTGATATGAGACTATTTTTCTCCTTCCAAATAAAATTATTTTCAAGGTTCCTTATTATATGTCTCAGGTGGCTACTTGCTTGTGGCTTATCTCAAGTGTTGGAGGTTGGTTTGATTTATGTACACTTGGGTATACGAGTAAGTTCCTTCTTCTATCATAGTAATTTTTTTAATTATAAATTTATGAGATTTTGTAAATAAGTTTCTATTTTGGGACAAAAATATTGTTAACTTCAAAACTCTTCCCCTTTAAATTATTATTCACTCTTGGTGAGAGTTTTCACCTTTGATTAAATGTTCACTTTTCTTCTCTACTCTTAGAATGAATCACCTTCCATTTTAGGGAAATATTTTCACCATATGCTCCAATTAAAATCCCTTTCACCTTCGGGGAAACATACATTATTTGATGAAAATTATAATGACTTAGTCTACCTGATTGACATGCCCTCATGTGCAATAAATTTATTCTCCTCTCCCAAAATACACCATTCTCTTTATATTACCCTCTTTCGCTCTATAGTTAAATTCCATGTACCTTTATTTAGAATTTTACTCTGTTTATTATTGATGCCAAAATATATTTACTCTTTGAGTAACAAATACTTTTCCAATAAAAAAGGCCATTTCCATTTGAATGACTAGACACAGATATTACTTCTTGCATATCAAGCAGTATCACTCAAATTCATGTTCTCTTTGTAAGGAATATGTTAATGGCTAATTGCATCTCTGTACTCTTTGCAAGCCCAAAATCAATTTTATAAACTTGATTTATTCTTCTCAAACTTATAGGAAAGTCATCAAGCTTTATATATCCATGAAGATATAATTTTGAACATGCACAAATTCAATTTTGTTTATCATTTACCCATCTAGCATTTGCAATGAAATGGGAATTCCATGTGACATATACTAATATTTATTTGAAAAATTTAAATCCTTTATATCAAATCCATTTTTTGCAAATTACACTGCATGAGACAACATCTTCTTTGGTATAAATGCTCATATATTTTATCGCATGTTGGCACATTTTGAATGCATTTCACTAGGGAATTAAAACTGTCACATCTAGAGTAAGATTCCTTATCTAATATGCTTTGAAGGATGCCCATATGCTACCCCAAAGATCTCATTATTACACAAGAAGAAGAACATTGTCAACAATTAGAATTTATCTTTGCACCTACAATATGCCCTTGTCAGAAGAATTTTACACATTTCCAAGATACTTATTTTATGTAATTCTACACTCATTTCAAAGGTTTACTAAACATGTACGTTGTTACCTGTCAATAGTACTACCTTCCTACAAACACCCCATTTTTAGCTTTGGATTTTTTTGTCCTCAAAATTTTTCTTTAATTGTACATAGAGATAAATTAGAAACCAATGCAATTTTTTTATAACTTATGATTGTTTTAATTCTAGAACAACAGTAAGATGAATATTTTTATATCTTTATACAATTTTTAGATTAATTATTTAGAAATGCTAATTTTATTTCTTGGAAATCTCATCTCTGATTGTCATAAAAATATTTTTACATTGGGGGAACATGGCTTAGTTTACAAGAGCTACTAGTGTTAAATGAACCGTCTTCTCACCAAAAAAAAAAATTCTAATTATTACTTGCAAGTTGCTTCCATAGATTTAACATTTTCTTTTCCTTTTTAGGTTATGGCCAATCGTCGACAACCAAATCAGATTATTGATATTTTGAGTAGTGGCTTAGAAAAAAGTGTTCCAATCCCATCAACTTTCTCAAACTCATATATGACTTTCCTGAAACAAAAATTCAAAAATTTTCAACTAGTCTTTCACTTAATTTTCAACAAAATGTTGAATAACTAAAAGTCACTAGCACTCATACATGTGATTTGAAAGAATTTGAAATAACTACAATGGAAGAAACACTACAAGAATTGCGTGAAAACTATGTGAAATTTTTAGGGTTTTGTACTTTCCTCAGGGAGACGTATTTTGATGAATAGTATGGAAAAGGAAATGCTCTAAATATTTGAAGTATATTTCAGGCTTGCTTCAACTATATATAGTGCATTGTGCATTGATGTTGACATCCCTTTAATATATAGTACATTGCACACTAATGTAGCTCCCTTTGTAGTTTACCTATGTTTCAACTTACATTACTCCTCTTATAGAAAGATAAATTTTAAAGTTTTGGCCTCTTATATTAAACCAAACTTCCATTATTTCTTCTTATGTTCCAGTAATTAATGATATAATTAAAATTTGTACAAATTTGATTCCACTTTCAATACAAATGCATGATGTCTACTTCCAAAACTTTTTCTTTTATATGCTCGTTTCAACCATTTCTTTTGATTGTAGTAAAAAATGAAATTGCATTTATTTGTATAATACACACTATTTAATTTGCATACCCAATATTTATTCCATTTTATTTTCAAAGACAAGTTTCTACAAAAAGTTTCAAGTTCTATAATTGTCACACTTTCACATTTGATTTTTCTCTTAATCCCTTTGTTACATAGAATATAAATTTTCATTTAATTTGTTACTTAACTTGGGATGCTTTAAATTAGATCAAAATTATTTGATCCACCTTATTTCCATTGTATTCCTCCATGCCTTTTTATACTCCTAAAACATATTTCATGTTCTGACTGGTAGAGAAATAACTTGCGTAGTGTTACAAATTATATACATTTTTTAAGTCTATGAGAGGCACTTGAATCTTCACGCCTCAAAGTACATGCCTTGTTTGTGACTATATCTCCTCTCCTACAAGTACCGATTAGCATCGATGAAACTTTCCACTACTCTAGTTTTAGATTGTATTGAATATTAAGGTTTTCTTCTTATTGGATTTATAGATTCAAGTATCTTTATGTTGTTTTATTATTCTATAATTTTACTGTGTGACACGTAACAAAAAGTTTTTTCCCTTGTAAGGTTTACTTAATTTTTCCTTTTTTGTAACTATAGTTGATCTCTTCTCATCAAGGGGCTCTATTGATGGAATATATAAAACAACAATGCATACAGAATGTAGTTACTTCAATACAATGACATGCAAACACCTATGTTTTTTTTGTAGATTTGGTGTTTATTTCCATCCATTAGTGTTGTAAAAAACCTCATTTTTATAGTGTGTTATGTTTATACCTATTGTGTTTGTATTTACCAATAAACCATTTTCTAATGTGTGCTAATTCATTTCAATGCTACACTTTTTGGGGGCTCTACCTTCAAAATATATAGTTCACCAAACTGGTACCTTTAATTCATCCAAAGTGGATGTTTCTATATACAAGATTGTTATATAACTGAGATGTGGGTGAATCAGTTAATTCCATTTATCCTACAGTCCCAAACTCCTAGATGTATATATTGAAACTTTTTCAATCAAATAACGGCCAAATCGGTAAGATAGTAATAATGATCTTTCTGTTCATTTACCGAATGCCAAAAAAAATCAATGTTTACTGATTAATCTAAAATATGAAATGTGTAAAGTAAACTATCAATCCAATCACATGAAGTAACACATAACACAAGTATTTTAATGTGGAAACCCTGCTAAGGGAAAAAACACCTCAGACCGGTAACCCAAAATATTCACTCTTCTAAAGTGAGCTTGGTTGGAAGCCAAACCTGTTAAAGGTTACAATGCACACTATAAGGTGTGACTTGGTTAAAGGATTTATTACTACCAATTCACTCTTGACCAACATTCACTACGAGGCTAAAAAGAAAACTATCAAGATTCATAGACTGTCATATTGAAATACAAATAAGACAATTAAGTCCACTTGGTTAAGAGATTTAGCAGTAACAATGGTTAAATTGATATAGTAGTGATCTGATTCCAATACACCTAAGATTGCAAATTTTTAGATCTAAGATAAGCTCATAATACCTCCTCTGATCAATAATCACTTCAATCCTTCATCATATTCAGCTCAGTTAATAATACTCTGGCGCTCTATTATGCATGTAGTTCTACTTGGTTCTGTCTGTAACCAGTTTGATCAGTGGTGCATGAAAAACTTCCTTCCACATGATTTCTCCTGTAGATTCAATTAGCTCCTTACTATAAATTGAATCTCATGTATCTTTAAATATACTTCATAAATCATTTTCATCTCATCCATTAGATTTTTCCTCTTAATCTCCATCGTCCATTTTTCTGCTTCAATCTTCCTTGGCAGATGTGTCTCTAACATGTTTCATCCTTCTCCATTCAATCATCTCTGAATTTTGTCAGTCATTAGATCCTCATTACTAACTTTATCTTTTACCCTAGAATCATACACAATTTGCCAGGTCATCAATTTAGTCGGCTGTTATAACATTTAATTGTTTTCTCTTACTCAGTTAGTACAGAATGTGTCGGTGAATACTAACTTAGTTATTACTAATACTCGGTATACACTGCATTGGCTCGGTGTATATAGAAATCTTTAAAATCTAACAACATTAACTTATTCAATTGTGAACTTCAATACATAAAAAATTTATGTAATACAATCAAGTCAACAAAATGATGCCATAGACTCATCAATAAGTTACCCAATCTATACCTTAGCCATATCCCCATATCCATCTTTTCTTCATCTAGATATCTCTTTCCTTTACCTTTACCCAATGTTTGTAACTGTCATGATAAGTATAGTCAAAACTAGTTGACATCAATGACAACATAATGACATATTTAATTGCCTTACATATCACTTTAATAGCTCAGTGATCTCTACTCACTTTCTTTCACTTGTCCATTCAATTCATCAGGTTATTCAATCAGTTGTAGATTATCAATTTCTCCCTTTGACATTAATGGCAATAGAATATGAAATATGCCATAGAATACCAAACATCTGTACTACAACTCTATTAGTAAATGTTGTATCTTGGTAATCTATCCCTAGCTTGATCATTTAATATGTTTAATCACTACATAACATTTCATTATTTCAATTGACTCTCCTTGCAGATTTGATCTTCTTCTTCCTTTCTAATACTTCTCTCCCTTCTTTGTGTTCTCTCTAACTGATATTCATTGAATCTTTCTCTCCCTTTGACAATAATGTGAAAAAATAATAAACAACTCTTCTATAGACAAAATATCTCTGTTGTTCTATTTAGATCATGTACCTTAATGTACAAATATACATTTTTCTTATTCCAACTTTCACAACCTTAGGAAACCTAAAGTGTGAAAAATTTGCATCAACATCATTTGATTTTTTGATAAAGTATAGGTTGATGCAACCCCCTAATCACCTTAGTGACCAATAGATAGTGGATGGACCCCTATTCTAGTCCTCAAGCACTCAAATGTATCCTTCAGTAAGGGTTTAGTAAATATGTCTACAAGTTGGTCCTTAGATTTCACAAATTCTAGTTTCACTTGATTTTATTGTACTTGTTCCCTCAAATAGTGATACTTAATGGATATATGCTTTGTCTTAGCATACATCACTAGATTCTTGAAAATATTTGCAACACTTGTGTTGTTAAAATATATAATCATTGGATCAGTAATCTCCTCATTCATGCCTTTCAACAGTTGTTTTATGCATGTAATATTTGAACAATTAGTAGTAGCAACAACATATTCTTCTTCAATAGTAGACTAAGAAATACATGAGTTTTTATTACTAATCCAAGTAACTAACCTTTCTCCCAAAAATAATGCTCCACTAGCTGTGCTCTTTCGGTCATCTTTATTTCTAGCCCAATCTGCGTCGGTGTAAACTTGTAGTTCAAAATTGCCTTGTTTCTTATACTATAAACCATAATTCTCAATTTTCTTCAATATCTCAGAATCCTCTTAACAATAGTCATATGTGATTCCTTAGGATTAGAAAAAAAATCTTGCTATAATCCCAATAGCATGTGCAATATCTAGTCTGCTATGTACAACATACATAAGTTTTCCAATCATTAATCTATATAAGGTCTGATTTACCTTAGTTAACTGATCATCTTTCATCAATTTGCATCCTATGACCATTGGTGTACCTACCGGTTTTGAATCTTCCATACTAAAAGTCTTCAACACTTCTTTGATATACTTTGATTGTATTATGAATATCCCTTCATTTTGTTGTATAATTTGCAAATGTAGAAAGAATTTAATCTCTCCAAACATTAACATCTCAAATTCCTTTCTCATTTCAGTAGCAAATGATTTGCAAAGATTATCATGTCCTCCAAATATAATATCATCAATAAAGATTTCAACAATAAGAATATTGTCATCAGTTTCTCCTTTCGAATACAAATTGCTATTGTCACTTGTCCTCACAAATCCAATACTAATAAGATAAGCATGCAACCTTTCATACCATGCTCTTGGTGCTTGCTTCAACTCATGCAGTGCTTTGTGCAATTTACATACCATGTTTTGCTTATTTGGATCAACAAAACCTTCAGGTTGTTCAATATAAACATCTTCCTCAAGTATTCCATTTAAAAATACTAATTTAACATCCATTTGATATACTTTAAAACCTTTGTGTGCAACATATGCAAGTAGTATTCTAACTCCTTTAAGTCTAGCAACTGGTGCAAAAGTCTCACCATAATCTATACCTTCTTCTTGTGCGTATCCTTTACACACAAGTCTTTCTTTGTTCCTAGTGTTTTCACCATTCTCATTCATCTTGTTTATGAATATCCATTTGGTTCCAATCACATTTTTATCACTCGGTCTTGGTACCAATGTCCATGTCTTGTTTTTGTGTATCTTCTCAATTTCTTCATTCATGGCCTTAATCCATTCCTCATTCTCAAGTGCATCTCTAACATTCTTAGGTTCAAATTCACAAACTAAATATGTGTTCTATCTCAACTTACTTCATGTCATCATGTTGACTTGCTTGTCTCCAATGATTTGGTTATGTGGATGGTGTCTTCTCACAAATTTTTCTAACACTTTCTCTCTTCTTTGTTCATCAGTTCATGCAGGTCCAATTTCTTCAACGGTAGGAATTACCCGATTCTCAATGTCTATAGGCTGATGCTCATTGTATTTTTCTTGTTTCTTAGTAGCTTCTACCTATTGCTTAGGTAGAGGGTCAGGTAGCTCAATGAATGTATATCCACCGTAGTCTTCTAGTTCTTTCCTTCTTTCTTCATCATTTTTCTCAACAAACTTATCAACTTTCACATTAGCACTTTCAATCATTTTGTTAGAAACCTTATTCAAACATTTGTAAGATTTTCTCTTAGTAGAATATCCCAAAAATATTCCTTCTTCACCTTTACAATAAAATTTTCCATTTCTATCATCTTTCAGAATGTAACATCTACTTCCAAAAATTCTAAAATAACTTACATTAGGTGTGTACCCAAACCATAACTCATAAGGTATCTTGTTTGAATATTTCTTCAGTTGTACTTGGTTCAATGTGTATACATTAGTGCTAACAACTTCTCTCTAGTACATTTGTGCAACATCTTTCTCAATCATCAATGTTCTAGCACAATCAACTATAGATATTTTCCTCCTTTCAGCAATACCATTATGCTGTGGTGTTCTCAGTGTAGAAATTTATCTTTTAATTCCATGCTCATTACACAAGTTAGTGAATTCATCAAAAATAAAATCACCTCCTCTATCAAATCTTAAGCATTTTAACTCTTTTTCACATTCCTTTTCTACTTTAGCTTTATACCATTTAAACATTTTGAAAGCTTCAGATTTCTCTTTCAAAAACATAATTGTCATCATCCTAGAGTAGTCATCAACAAATAAAATAAAGTATGTGTCACTATAATAACTCTGAGTTCTCATAGGACCACATAAGTCGGTATGAACCAACTCCAAAATAGCTTTAGATGAGTAGGTATTTCTCTTGAAACTAGATTTTGACATTTTTCCCATTTGACATTGTTTGCACATGACATGGTTAGGTTTAGATAAGCTTGGTAATCCTCTAACTTTTCTTTTCTTACTGATCTTAACCATGTTGTCAAAATTCACATGACATAACCTTTTATGCCACAACCACACATCTTTAGTTCTAGCCATCAAACAAGAAGTTTCAGCATTGTCAATATAAAATAGATTACCTTCAGATTATTCACCAGTACCGACCAACTTTCCCATTTCATCATAGACCTTCGCCTTCCTACTTTTAAATGCACCTCGGTGACCTGAGTTATTAAACTGTGCTACACTTAACAAGTTATAATTAAGTCCCTTCACCCTGTTAGGAATTTTTCTTGTAGGATCAAACTAATATTGAATTTAGGATTCTTGAGGCTGATTCAAACAAGAGAAAGACCTAATTACTGAGGATTGGATAAGATCCTCCTTCATTTTTGAGCTCCACATACTCAGGAAGGTATTACCTTTTAATGATGATTGATTACACAATGTTCACATGAGTGGACACTGATCTGCTATTAATCCTTCTAATGCATCAATCTTTAAAACATTCTGCATATGACCAGGATCAATTTAATGCAGAGCTTAACCAAGAAAAATATGATTGCAAATAAAGCAAGGATCAATGATTTAAGGATTCTCATCCTTCTTCCTTTTAAGGAGGGACAACCTAAATGATTCTCTCTTCAAGGAATCAAGAAATATAGACTGTGTGCTTTAGGATCAATCCTATCTATTTTGTGTAGTAAACATGAAATGAAAGATGAGCTGGTAAATGATGTGAAAGTTTTAATTTTTTCTCTAAAGATCTATGAAAGATAAAACCATAAGAAACAAACAACAAACCAATGCCTTATCTGATGGGAAAAAGAAATCCAAATGTAAATCAACCAAATAATTTTAAAAGAAATACAACAGTATGCCTTGCATACTAGCCACAAATCCAAATAGATTGCCTTACAAACTATTCTATTAACCAAACACTATTATTATCAAAAATCCATATATCTACTCTTCAAGATGAACTATGAGAACTTTTAATTCTTTCCTTGAAAGAAACTCATAAATCAATCAAGCAAGTTGCTTTACAACTGGTATATTTTAAATGCCTAACATGTAAAGCATACAAGAGTACAATATAAAGGTAGAGAGACAACAACAGTATATGGTAGAAGTTGCAGTGTATTTGTATTAAAACCAACTTGCCAATTACATTCACAATTCCATTACTCAGAAGACTAGACACAAAACTTGGAAGTCTGCTTCAAAACAATTCTGTTCAAATTTTCTATATCTTTTCAACCCCTCAAAAATGATTCTTCAACTCTATTTATATCCCCTTTTCAACCACCTTGGAAATCCCTTATGAATGGGAATGCAACAAGCTTCGGATGGTTGAAAAACCTAACCCTAAAAGCACAAGAGACAAATCATAAAAATAAAATACAATAAGCCCTTAGGTGGTGGAAAGACAAAACATTTTTGGACCTTTCTACATCCTTGGCCACTTGAAACTGACAGCTTCAACAGAAAGCATTTATGATAGCTTCATAAGTTTTAATGAGATATGGTGACCACCATTTCAAGCTAACCTACACCATTCTTAAATGATAGCTTATCATCCCTGTATTCTAAGATCAGGTGTTAGGTACATCAGATATCCTCCTCATTCTTCATCCAAAATGTCCAAGTCAACTGCAGTAGATCTAACTTTTTGGGGCTTTGTCACTTCATCCCATGCAGTTACTTCTTCATCTCATGACCAATTAAAGTTCTGGACAAGTTGTAGCTGTGCTTTTTGTCTCTCCCACCTAGCATCCGTAATTGCTTTGAAATCTGTTATAAATTTGGTGAGATCTGTCTCTGCCTTAATAGCTTCATCTAGGGTTTTGTTGAAGCTTTCTAAATCAACATTATTATCTTCACCTAAAAATGCCTCCTTCCTAGGCAATGAAAAATCAGCAGCTAATCTCCACTGATCAAGACTCTTTATGGTTCCATCCATATTCATGATTGAAGGGATAAACTTGTTGGAATAGGAGCTAAGCATGGCTATCTTAGCCTCAATTATATTTTCCTTATCTTTAAAAAGTGGTAATATGGCTTTAACTCTGTCAATCTCCTCACCAACCCTCACAACTATCTTCAGAATGTCACTTCCCAAAGATTGAGAAAATATCAATCTTTCAAAAAGTGGTGCTCTGACAAACCAAATAGTATGAAATCCACTCAAAATTTGTACATAATTATTGACCTCCCTCTGCAATTCTGGCAATTTTCCATAAGCATTGAAAACAAGATCAAATCTATCCTTAATTGCATTTACTCTATGTTGCAGAATGTTCAATAGGGCTTGCAAGAGAGCCTCATTCTTCTCATCATTTATCTTCTTCAATTCTGCAGCCACCTCCTCCTCTATCATTCCTTGTGCCTCAATCAATACATGCTTCTCAAGAGGTGCAGGAGCTACTACAGGAGTATTGATAATTTGTAGTTGCAACTCCTCTGCATGATTTTCTAATGATGTCACCTTTATAATCTATAAATCCCTATCCTTTACAAGGGCACTACAGTCACTCAATAGAGCACCATACCTCTCAGATAGCTATTTTGTTTTATCCTCATTCAATTTTGCAAATTGGGTCAAAACCTGAGATATCTCAAGGTTCCCTGTATTGTGGATAGACCACACAATCTTATCACCTTCCAATTTCTCTTTTACATTCAAAATTTGTGGTTTCTTGTCTTTAGGGTATAGACTCCACATAGATAATGCCTGATTCTTTGGGCTATACCCAAATACTTTGATGATGTCCCCTACTTGGGTTTTTGAAGACAGAGTGACATCTTCTTGTCTCTTTATTTGATCAATTATAAAATTAGAATATAAGTTCCACCCATGCACAAGTAGCATGTTGTTCTATTTTACCAATTGCCTAGCATCATCTGGGGTCAAATTCTTAGTTTCTAGGTCATATTCTTTGAGCTGTTGTACTGCCTCATCTAGCACTTGACCCTCTTCAGTTATTTGCACACTAGATGCAACCTGTTGTTGCTTGTGCCAGATTAAAAAGCTTTTGAATTCATCTGAATTAACAAAATTATCATCATTCAAGAAAGCATCCTGCTCAATTATCCTCTCATCTTGGCCAAGGGCTAAAGGCAATTCAACCTCTCCAGTCTCATATATCTGTTGTCTTTTTGCCTCTCTTACTACCTTTCTTATCTCATGATGGTGAACACCAGTTCCTATAAAGAGGGCACCTACTATATCTCTTTTTCTTTCAGAAGGCTCCCCAGTGAGTAACTTCTATTTTTTCTTGAGGGGCTCAGTAGTATCATTAGAGCTGGGTAACCTACTAAGGTCAATGGCTTCATCTCCTTCTTCAGTCCCTGCAATCATTGGTTGCTCCATAGGGGGTGGGCTATATATTGGGTAGCCACCATCACCATCTTCTTCACATTCAGAATTGGAGTGGGATGTTCTACCCCTATTAGTATCATCAATTTGATCCTTCATGGATTCTACCAATGTGTCAAATTGAGCCATCATCTACTCAAGTCTCTGGAGGTAAGGCAAAGTGGGAAAGAAACCCCCAAATACCAATCCTTTTCCTTTTAATTGTTTCTCAATTTTAAATAATTGATATAATTATTGTACTCTTTTCTCTACCTCATCATCTTCAATGATGTTTCTGACCACATCTTCCTCTAGATATTCCTCATGCTACTTATTAAAAGGAATGGTAGGCATGTAATATCTCCTAGTAACAACTATGAAACCTTCTGTATCCACATATCTGTATGGTGCTGCAAACATCCTATATTTTTCTAACCAATCATTTACCTTACTAAATGCTCCCTTCCCAATTGTAAGATAGTGCACTTTGAAGTACTGAGGTGTGAAAGTCCCTTTCTTGTGGGGAGCCAAATGTTCTTTATCTGTCAACATGAGTTGCCAGATAAACTCTAAAAATGCAATTCTTGGTGGGACAAAAAATGGAAGCAGATGGGGAGGCTGAGGGCATCCATAAACCCTAATCATTGTATAGCCCTTCTCATAAAAATTATCCCCCCAATTGTGACCCTTGGTCCACTTATCAATAAATTGTTAGGGTCTCACCAATTGTAGGACCTTGGTGGATAACCTTGTGCAATTGACTCCCAAACTCTAGAGAATAGGGTACACAATCCAATTTTCAAATGCACCAAAATCCCTCCTAGGACAAGAAGGGCTCCAAATTGCCAACCAAAACTGTACTGGATTGGGCTGTCCATTCCACACCATTTGTGGCTTGAGATCTTCTAAATTTATAAGATTATAATTGTGATACACAATAAGGTGCATCAGCAAAGAGTAATGCATGAATCTGGGTGTAGAACTAGGTGTGAAATTTTTCAAAGATAATAAACCCTCATGCATCTTTTTTATCACATATCCAATATAATCATATCCCCAGCTCACCAGAAGACTTTGTGAATCCATAACCAGCATCAAAATATTAGAGGTGATCCTCTTTGGGCCTGCATCGACTCCCAGGACCTGGCATATCCCATATGCAATGTACTTCATATAAAACCAGAGATCCTTATAAAAATATGGAGTTGACCCACTCATGGGTGTAATGTAGTTCTTTTTTTCTTTGGATATATGGCTCTTAATCTCCCTAGAGACCAATGCAGCATCTCTAACATATCTATTTGCTTGGGCTTGCAAATCTATTTCAGTGGCCATAGGGATTTGAATTCCAAAAGCATTCATGAATGAATTCCGGTCTAGGGTTACTAGGGGAGAGCCATCTTCTTTTCTAATAGTTCTAGACAAGGGATCATACCATTGAGATAGCATAAGTAGTGTGTCTACATCTAGGAAAACCTTCAGGACAATTAATTTAGCCAACCCTGATGTTCAAGGGTTTGAAACTGGTACTGCATTATCACGGTTCTTATAAAAATATCCAAATAAACACATGCCTATTACATCAGGAGTCTTAGCATCTCTACAATAAGCTAATTCATCCATGAAATAATCATCACTAACCTTTTTATTTTGAGATGACCTAGGCAAGAGGGTGAGGAACTCGTCAGAAAAACTCTCCTTTACTTTTTCCTTAGACTCTCAGCTGGTAGAAGCTCCGCCTGCTACTATTTGACTCATTTTGACTGAAATTCTAAAAATTCTCTGCAAGATCACTGGTCACACTGTAATTCTGGAAAGCTCTGAAAACCTAGTGCTATGTACTCTTCAATATGCTCCGTAACTTTCAAATGAGTGACCTCTAACTATTTTATTCTATGAAATTGAATGCACCACCATGTCTGACACCAAAAAACTATCAAAGATGTCACCTCTACCATTACTTAGCATGAACGGAGCTGAAAATACTAGCCATAGCTCAACAAATTCAAATTCAAATATTCAGAGACCTAGCGACTCGAGAAAAGTCTCATGGTCACTGAAAGATTATTGGCACCTTTAAAATGCTCATGAGACTTGGTGACTAGAGGACTTCTCGTAGTCGCTGAAAGATTTTCCTTTTTGTGAATTCATTATGAGATTAAGCGATCACTACAAATTTTTGATCTAGAGACTCTGAGACTATAGTCAATTTCTTAGTTGCGGGTGAAATATTTCTCATTACGAGATCACATGACTAAGACCACCCTTCACTTTTATTACAAGATCTGGCGACAATAGGTAAATTCTTAATCGTTGAAAGCTTTTCATAAACTGAATTTGGTATTGAGACTTCACGACCACCACAAGATCGAGATTAAATCAATAGATGAGATGAAGCAGCTTACTAATCCTTCCTTTTAACTCAGCATCATTTGGAGATCATGCTACTATATGTATCTCCCAGTCATGAAATACTTTATCTAACCTTGGTTACATCTAGAGACTTGGTGAATACCTAATTCTTTGAGTCACTGAAAGATTTTCTAAACCACAGTTTAATTTTGAGATTAAATTCCATCCTTCATTCAAATCCCAATCTCATGGCCAACACTAAGTCTCTTAATCCTTTATGACTTAACCGCTACATCTGGAGATCTGGAGACAATTGTGTCACTGGATCGCTGACCGCGTAGGAGATAACCACCACCTTCGGGAGATAACATGACCACTGAGAATCCAAGTTGATGAATGAAATAACTAACCATGTGAAGACCTGGAGACCTGGCGATTAACTTGGAATTAGACCACACCTTCATTTAGAGACTCAGCGACCAAAGAGAAAATCATAATTGCTAAGAAATACATCACTTTAATAAATCATTCAGAGACAAGCTGACCAAAGGTGATTTTACCTAGAGATTATGCGACTATAGTTCTTTTCCTTACAAGAAATTATCACAGCAGTCACTAGATCTTGAGAAGGACTTACTGAGACCTAGAGACTAAAAGGCAATCACTAAGTCGTTTGACAATAAAGAATATCCCGAAGTGCTTATGAGATCAGGCGACAAAGGGCTTTCGAGAAATCGCTAGATTTTTAGGAATATTCTTATTTCTTTGGGAGATTGAGTGACTAACTAAGGAAAAATAAAGCACACATGCTTTATTTAAAACTTAAGTGACCCGATAAAGTAACGGAGAAATAGAAGGCCGAAAGGTTAAACTAGGGTTTTTTTATTTTTAAGATACTTAGACCTAGGAAACCCTAAAGACCTAAAAATTGTTCAAAAACATCCTTGGCTTTCAGGACAAAAGGAAAAAATAGAGATTTTAACCAACACGCCCAACATGCATTTTCACATTTAATCTTATTATTCAACATGATAGATCATTTTCCCTTCACTAAACAAGGTGTATCATTACCCATTTTAACAGATCCTCCATTATAGTGTTCAAGGTATTCAAATTTATCCTCATCAGTGTTAGATAACTGAGAAGGGGGGGGGGGGAGTGAATCAGTTAAATCAGTTATCCTACAGTCCCAAACTCTCAGATGTACTTTTTCAAACTTCTTCAATAAAACAAACAACTCAGCAACATATAAACAATAATCTTTCTGGTTCATTTACCGAATACCAGTAATTTCCAAAACTGTGTTTACCGATTAATCAAATATGAAATATGTAAAGTATGATAGTAATCCAATCACAACAAATAAAACATAACACAAATATTTAACATGGAAACCCTACTAAGGAAATACCACCTGGGACTGGTAAACCAAAATATTTCACTCTTCTGAAGTGAGCTAGGTTAGGAGCCAACCCTGTTAAAGGTTACAAAACACACTGTTAGGTGTGACCTTATTAGAGGATTTATCACTAATAGTTCTCCTTCAACCAACATTCACTATGGGATCAACAATACAACAATTAACATTCCTTGAATGTTATATTGAAATACAAAAGATTGTTAAGTCCACTCAGTTAAGAGATTTAGTTGTAACAATGGTTAAACTGATAAATTAGTAATCTGATTCAAATACAACTCAATTTTCAAGTATTCAAATCTATGCTAAGCTCAATATAACTCTTCTGATCAATAATCAATTCACTCCATTATATCCTCCAACTTACTTCACTCGGTGTATAATTCTCTAATGCTTGGTAATACCTGTAGTCTAGCTCAGTTTTGTATGTAACCAATTTGATCAGTAGTGCATGAAAATTGTCTTCACATGAATTATCCTATAGTCTCTATTCATCTGGCTTGTTCAAAAATGAATCTCATGTCTCTTAAATAGATATTTAAATCATTTTCATCTCATCCATTAGATTTTGCCTCTTAATCTCCATCATTCATTTTTCCTCTTCAAGCTTCCTTGGTAGTTGTATCAATAACATGTTTCAATATCTTCCCTTTGATAATCTCTGAAGTTTGTCAATCATTTGATCTTATAACAAACTCTATCTCTTACCTCAAAATCATAAGCATTTACCAGCTCATCAATTTCAGTTGGTTGTTATAAACATTTAATGTTTTCATCTAGCTTGGTTAATACAGAATGTGTTGGTGATAACTAACTCAATTATTACTGTCACTCGGTATACATAAGACTGACATGGTGTATACAAAAATCTTCAATTACTGACCACATTAACTTGTTCAATTTTGATCTCATCTTTGTAATAGAATAATGTAACTTGCTCAAATCAACAACATAATACCATAATCTCATCAATAAGTTACCCAATGTATACCTTATCTATATCTGTCATATCCATGTTTTCCTTATGTAGATATCTCATTTCTTCACCATTTCTTCCTTCTACAGATGTTCAGATGTTTGTAACTATCATGATAAGTATAATCAAGACTAGTTGACATCAATGACAATATATTGACTGATTTAATCATCTTACATATTACTTTGGCTATTCGGTGACCTCCTAAATATTCATCAAGATATTCAATCAGTTGTAGGTTATCAATATCTCCCTTTGGCATTGATGGTAACACAAACAATATGAAATATGCCATAGAATAACAAATATTTGTTCTACAACTATATAGATAAATGTTGTAGCTCGGTAAGCTCTCCCTAGCTTGATATTCAATATGTTTAATCACTACATTACTATAACAATATTTCATGCAGACTCTCCATGTGGATTTGATCTTTTTCAATTCTCTAATTCTTTCTCTCCTTGTAGTGGATAGATGTTTCATTTGCCATTATCTCTTCCTTTTCATGTTCTTTCCAATAGATATTTCATTGAAATCTCTCTCCCTTTCACAACAATTCCAAAAGAAAATAAATAGCTTTTCAGTAGCCAAATAGAATTTCTTTTGTTTGGTCCAGATCAAGTACCTTCATGTACTAATATATAATTATTTGTTACATCTTCTACAATATTTACTTCCTTCACAACTTTCACAACCTTAGGAATCCTAAATTGTGAGCTACATGCATCAACATTTTTTATTTTTCTGATAAATTACAGGTTGATGCAACCTCCTAATCACCTTAGTGACCGATAGGTAGGGGATCGACCCCTATTCTAGTCCTCAAGTACTCAAAAGTGTCCTTCAGTAAGGGCTTAATAAATATATCTACAAGTTTTTCTTTAGACTTCATAAACTCCAGTTTCACTTGCATTTCTTATACTTGTTCCCTCAAATAGTGATACTTAATTGATATGTGCTTTGTCTTTGCATGCATCACCAAATTCTTTTAAATATTTATGGCACTTGTGTTATCACAATATATAATCACTAGATCATTTATCTCCTCATTCATTCCTTGCCATAATTATTTTATGCATGCAACATTTGAAAAATTAGCAGTAGACTGAGAAATACATTCTTGTTTCTTACTTATCCATGTCGCAAGTCTTTCTCCCGAAAAGAATGCTCCACCGGTAGTCTCTTCTGGTCATCAATATTTGTAGCCCAATCTGCATCAGTGTAAACCTCTAGTTCAAATTTGCCTTCCTTTTTGTACCATAACCCATAATGCTTGATGTTCTTCATATATCTCAAAATTCTTTTAATAGCAGTCATGTGTGATTCCTTACGATTGGCAGAAAATCTTGCTACAATCCCAACTGTATGTGCTATATCAGGCCTACTATGTACAACATACATCAATTTTCCAATCATTGATCTATACCATGTCTAATTTACCTTAGTTGATTCATCATCTTTTGTCAGTTTGCATCCGATAAACATAGGTGTTCCTACTAGTTTTGAATCTTCCATTCCAAATGTCTTCAATACTTCCTTGATGTATTTTGATTGTGTGATGAATATGCCTTCATTTTTTTGTAGTATTTGTAATCCAACAAATAATTTAATCTCTCCAAACATTAACATTTCAAACTCTTTTCTCATTTCAGTAGCAAATGATTTGCAAATATTATCATGTCCTTGAAATATTATATCATCAACAAAAATTTCAGCAGTAAGTATATTATCATTAGTTTCATCTTTTAAATATAAATTTCTGTTGTCACTTGTTCTCACAAAGCCAATACTAATAATATAAGCATGCAATCTTTCATACCATGCTCTTGGTGCTTGTTCCAGTCCATACAATGCTCTGTGCAATTTACATATCATGTTCTTCTTATTCTGATCAACAAAACCTTTAGGTTGTTCTATGTAAACCTCTTCCTCAAGAATTCCATTCAGAAATTTTGATTTAACATCCATTTGATAAACCTTAAATCCTTTATAAGAAACATATGCAAGTAATATTTTGACTCCTTCAAGTCTTTCTACTGGTGCAAAAGTTTCACCATAGTCAATTCCTTCTTCTTGTGCATATCCCTTACAAACAAGTCTTCCTTTGTTTCTAGTCACTTCACCATTCTCATTCAACTTGTTTCTAGATATCCACTTAGTACCAATCTCATTTTTATCACTCGGTCTCGGCACCAATGTCCATTTTTTGTTTTTCTCTATTTTCTCTATTTCTTCATTCATGGCCTTAATTCATTCTTCACTCTCAAGTGCATCTTTAATATTTTTAGGCTCAAATTCACAAACTAAACTTGTGTTCTGTCTTAACTTACTTCATGTCATCATGCCAGCTTTCTTGTCTCCAATAATCTGGTTCTGTGGATGGTGTGTTCTTAAATTTTTTGCCAATACTTGTTCTCTTCTTTGTTCATCACTTGGTTCAGGTTCAATTTCTTCCTTGGTAATATCTTCCTGATTCTCGGTTTTCATTTCCTGACCCTCGATAGCATTTTCTTGTTGCTCGGTAGACTCAACATGTAGCTTGGGTAGATAGTCTAGATGCTCAATATATGTAAATCTACTATAGTCTTCCGGTTCCTTCTTGTTTTCTTCATCTTTTTTCTCAGCAAACTCATCAACTTTCACATTAGCATTTTCAACCATTTTGTTAGTAGTCTTGTTCAAACATTTGTATGCTTTTCTTTTAGTAGAATATCTTAGAAATATTCCTTCATCACCTTTAGAATAAAATTTTCCATTTCTATCATCTTTCAGAATGTAACATCTGCTTCCAAAAATTTTTAAATAACTTACATTCAGTGTGTAGCCAAACCATATCTTGTAAGGTTTCTTATTTTTATCTTTCTTCAGTTGAACTCGGTTCAAGGTGTAAACAACAGTCATAACAAATTCTCTCCAGTACATTTTTGCAACATCCTTTTCAATCATCAATGTTCTAGCATAGTCAACTATAGATCTATTCCTTTCTGCAATACCATTCTGTTGTGGTGTCCTCGGTACAAAAACCTGTCTTTTAATTCCATGCTCGTTACAAAAGTTAGTGAATTCATCATTAATAAATTCACCTCCTCTATCAAATCTTAAGAATTTTAAATATTTTTTGGTTTCCTTTTCCACTTTATATTTATACCACTTAAATAATTTGAAAGCTTCAGGTTTCTCTTTCAAAAACATAACTATCATCATTCTAGAGTAGTCATCAACAAATAAAATGAAATATTTTTCACCATAATAACTCTGAGTTCTCATAGGACCACATAAGTCAGAATGCACCAACTCCAAAATACCTTTAGAAGAATATTCTTTTCTCTTAAAACTAGATTTAGTCATTTTCCCTTTCTGACATTGATTACATATGACATAGTCAAGTTTAGTTAGACTTAGTAAACCTCTAACTCTTCTTTTCTTACTGATCTTAGCCATTTTATCAAAATTCACATAACACAATCTCTTATGCCACAACCATACATCTTCATTTCTAGCAAACAAACAAGAAGTTTTAGCATTATCAAGATAAAATAGACTACCTTTGGATTGTTTACCAGTGCCGACCAATTTTCAGGTTTCATCATAGATCTTCACCTTTATACTTTCAAATGCAACTCGGTGACTTGAATTATTCAATTGTGCTAACTCAACAGATTATAATTAAGTCCTTTCACCCAATATGCATTCTCACATCTAATCTTATTGTTCAACAAGATAGATCCATTTCCTTTCACTAAACAAGGTGTACCATTTCTCATTTTAACAGATCCTCCATTATAGTGTTCAAGATATTAAAATTTTTCCTCATCACCAGTCATATGATGTGTACAACCACTACCAATAATCCATGTATTATTCTTGATAACTTTAGATATAAGTGTTGTTTCAATGTACCTTTCTTCTTCTTCTTAATATTTTTTCATAGCTACGAATACCACCTTAATGTCTTCATTAGTGTCGGTGTCAGTATCAACATCATCATCTCCAACTAGGTAGCAAGCCTTCTTGCCTTTATCTTTGTAGTCTCGGTTGTTTCTTTTGTCATACTCTCGATTTCCTTTGTGTTCTCGGTTATCTCTTTGGCCAAACTTTATTTCACCAAATCGATCATTATCTTTATCATCCTCTTTCCTATTAGGACATCTAGCTACAATATGGCCAATTTATTTATAGTTAAAACATTCTAAAGGTAACTTTCCATTATACCTTCCTTTACCTTTCTAAAGTCTCCTAGCCATAATTACTTCAAGCTCATCAAGTCCATCTTCACTGTCACTGTCACTTTCATTTCTTATGTTATGTTTACTACTAGACTTACCGATCTTCAAGGATGACATAAATGCAGACTCAAAACTCAGTACAATATTGTTATCATAGTTATTCATCTCAAAAGTAGTCAATTTATCAATTAGGCTATCAAGTGTAAGAACATTACCCGACACAGATCTCATTTCATGAATAGCAGAGATTCTAATAGCATAGACAGGCAACAAGGTTTTAAGAATTTTACTCACAATAGTTTCTTCATCAATAACACCTCCTACTCCTTAGATAGCATTGACCACCTCCTTGATTCGGTTAGAGTATTGTATTTTTTTTTCACCTTCTTTCATCTTCATATCATCAAATCTACCTCTAATGCTTTCAGATCTGGCCCTCGGTAAATTTTTGTCTCCTCCATGAACTAGTGCAAGTTTGTCCCACATTTATTTTGTTGTAGTACATGTTTTGATATCTTCAAATTATACATCAAATAGAGCAGGAACAATCTCTATCATTGTCATGTTGTGTTCATGTCTGTCCCTCAGCCAATCACTAGATAACTGAGAGGGGGGGTCAATCAATTAAATTAGTTATCCTATAGTCCCAAACTCTTAGATGTACTTTTTAAAACTTATTAAATAAAATAAACAACTCAATAAGATATAAACAATAATCTTTTGGTTCATTTGTCGAATACTAGTAATTTCCAAAGCTGTGTTTATCAATTAATCAAATATGAAATATGTAAAGTATGATAGTAATCCAATTACAACAAATAACACATAACATGAAGATTTAACGTGGAAACCTTACTAAGGAAAAAACCACTTGGGACCCGTAACCCAAGGGTAAGTGCACAAAGATGGGGGACCAAAAAGGGAGTATAAGATGCCACTTTTTTCTGAAATCAACAAACTCTGAACTTAAACAAGAAATTGAAGATAGTTAGACTCAAAATTTTAAGATGCAATAAGAACAAGAGTTTTAATACTCTGAATCTAGCTCCTAAACTACTAATTTATTTTAAAAATGGTACAGATTAAGGCCCTCAAAAAAGGGTAGCACAAAAAGTGGTCGTGTTTTTTTGTGAAAAAACATAACATAGCATTTGGTGTGATCCCCCTAAAATGTTAACTTTTTTTAAAAAAATTTTATCACTCTAGTGAGAATTTAGCTAACACCACATAGTTTATCCCAGATTGTTTTGCTAATTTTTTGTTGAATGTATAATTTTTTTATGAATTTACAAAGTGCACACATCCTGAAAACATGAAATTTATGTGTGCCCCCCCTAGAAATCATTTAAAACTAATCGAAATTCAAATTTTATTTTTTTCAAAGTGTGTCTAATGGGGTCTAGTTTCTAAAAAGCGTAACTTTTTGCAAAATTCGACAAAGGAGCCAAAATCTATGCCCAAAATACTACACGTTGGCTTTTGACAAAAATCGGACATACAAAAGAAATTAGAGATGAAAAACTTAACATAATCAGAATTCAAAATAAATTATATGTTTAGATAGCTAATAGAGAGATCTACAATATCACATTGTCTAATTTTAATGTTATTGAATCATGAGTAAACCTAACGAGGAGCACACAAAAAAGATGTCACTTTTTTGTATGTCTGTTGGAAAATACATCTCAAGCCTATTTGAATCCTCCAAGCCTTTGGGTTGGATCTCCAAGGAAAATCCAAGCCTTAGGCTTGGTGGATTCCAATGTCTTACAAAGCACGTGCACACTATAGTGTGTGCATGCTATAGCGTGTGCATGCTATTCAAACCTATGACTTCCATAGGGTGTGCATGCTATACAGTGTGCACCCTATTCAAGTCATAGATTTGAATAGTGAGAGATAAATAGTAAGAAGGTGGTGGGGGCTAAGAGAGAGAGAGAGAGAGCTCATTAGACTTTCTAGTTATGCATAGGGCGCACACGCTATGCAAGACTATGCATTACACTTTTTTGGTTTTTAATAGGGTCCACACACTATAGCGTGCTCGCGCTATGCAAGACTAAAATAAATGGTCTTATGTGTTAGAGATCTTGTGAAAGAGGCCCACTTTTTTTGTAAATTGTCTTATTTATGCATTTTATCTAACAAATATTTTATTTTCATGGTGTTGAAGGTGACAAAGAAGCATATTCTATCAATTTGCACCACCTTTTTGTTTAAAAATCAACATCAAATTGTGAAAGTCAATCATTCTTCACCAAGATTTATCGATTGAGGTAAGTTTTTTAATTTTTTACATTTGAAATGTGAATAAAGAGTCTTTTGGTTTATAATTAGTATGATATAGACTTGTTCACTACATAATTTTATATAATTGTAATAAATTTATATTATAATTTGTCATAAAGTAAGAGATTTATATTATATTTTTAAAATTGTAATCAATTCATATGTAGAAATCATCATCATGTCAAGGAAATGAGCAAAGACTTTAACACCGAAAGAGCATGAAAGAGACAAAGAGAAGAAAAGAGAAAGAATGAGACAACTTCATGAACAAAAAAAAGTGGATACCATAGAAGAAGATTTTTCTTTGGATGAGGAACATGAAACATCAATACAAAGTAAGAGAGAATTTGAATTGGAAAAAAAAAGACAACGAATGAGAAACTTACATGCAACAAGACAATTGAATTATGAAGATGCGGGCACATCATCTATGATTTTCTAAGTTGAAGAGACATCATCATCCAATGTTGGAGGCACACCATTATATCATGTTGAAGGCACACCATTATCTACTTATGAAGGTGTGGGCACACCCTTGTATCATGTTGAAGGCACACCATTGCCTACATCCCAAGGTGTACACACCCCCTTGTATCATGTGTAGATCTCTATAGTTTTGATGACTATTAGTGAATTACACTTAGTCATTATCTAGGAAATGATGGTCGGTCATCACTACGACTGAGTCATCATGTATAGGCCGAGATATGTAATGTATACTTACCGAGCAGTAGTACTACCGAGTACATCTATGGTCACTATGTATTAGCCGAGTTAATTTTTTGCCGAGCTATGTATGTAATGATTTTTGAGTGATAGATATATCAGAAAATGTTGAGTATAGTGAATACCGAGTACCAGGGACATCATTTGTCGAGTTAGCTAGAAATGACATATGAGTTTGTTATGGCATAGTGATTGAGGTAAAATGTTTTGGCTGACATTCATGTTCTATATTTTTTTTGTTGAGTAAATCATGGAGGTGATTACACACCTATTTTGTAATCATTAATCTCTATGCAACACTTAGAGCCAAACAAAAATTAGTAAAGCTTAAGCGGAAAAAGGAGTAAATCTAGATTGTAGATCTTGAATTTTGAATATGTTTTAGTTGTCTATATAAGGAGAAGATTTGAACCCTAAAATGTGTTAAGTGAGAGGATGTGAAGGGAATGAAGGAATGAGCAGAGTGCACATTCAAATCAGAGAAGCATTCAGATAGAGTTTAGTGACCGAGCTAAGCAGTGGAGGACATAACATAGATAAACATGATAAAAGAGATCAAAACAATATTGTAAGGAGAAGATATGTAATCAGCATACAAGCATTTGACTGAATCGATCTAAGCACCTCCAAGAGAATTGAAGTAATTTTTGGTGTTTTCCCGAGCTTTGAAAGTGTGACCAAGTCAATATTTAAATGAAACCCTGTAGTCAAGCAATTATTTCTATGAAGCAATGTCACCTAAAGTTCAAAAGCCTATTCTCATTGCGATTAGTGATCCAGTCAATCCTAAGTACAAGCTACCACCAATGAAAGATATCAAACCTGATAAGATGGAAGCCTTATCTTAGATTCTTTCAAGATTAATTCTAATTGAAGACATTTTTTCATTCACTCATTACAAGATCTAGGAGATCTATGATGTTGATATTGATCCATACTACTAGAATCTATGTGTGAATGGGAAGCTAAAAGATAAGCATGTCCATTTGGAAACCAAGGGTATAGTGCATGTCATGTATGTACCGAGTGTGTTCAAGAAAGAATGGATGAGAATTATGTTGAGTCAAGTTCAGAACCAATCATGTGGCTTGATGCACTAGTTAAGATTACAAAATATGTGTTCCATATTGTGACTGGTTACCCAATCAGTGATAGGTCGAAGGCATAAAAGAAAACTGATAAGAAAAAACTATGTGAGTTGACACAAGTAAAATGGGATGGAAGAGGTCTCAAACTATCAACTATGAAAGATCATAAGTTGAGATTCACATGCAATTTTCTATCCTATAGAATCTTCCAATTCTCTCGGGTAGATAGTGTACCATGTGGAGCAGTGGACATTACCTACAAGATAGTCAAGAAAGATATGAAAATTGATCTATGTGAGATCCTACTGAAGTATTTTGATGACAATATGAACACCATTCAGAAAGAAAAGACCAACATTTTAAAGTTTGGTTCATTATTGGTATGTATATTTTCTACTTTCAGAACTTTTTCCCATCAATTTGTAATGTAGTATGGAATGTGGATAAACTGATCATATATCGGATAAATGATTTCATTCAAAGTTTAGGAGACAAATTTTATATGATAATGGATGATTATTTTTCTAAGTTCCAAACTATAATGCACAAGAAATTTAGAATTCCACCTCAACTAGTGGAAAAGTATCAAGATACTATTTGTTATGAAGTGGACATCGACACTTGCATTGTGAAGACCGTGGAGCCAAGGACTATCTAGCTACAACAAATGGGATATGAGATGGACATTGATACTTCATCAAAATAGATTGAAGCTTTATTAGCTAAACTGTTTAATAAGAGATCCAATTGGTTTGGGACTTATGAAGAAGTGAAGGATAAGATAAAACTAGGTATATTAATACCTAAGACACAAAGGAAAACTAGTAGAATGATAAGTAATTTATCAAAAAAACTTGGAATGAACATTGAAGAAGATGAAGTTAGTCCTTCTGAGATGAAGGGAAATAAAAGTAAAATGAAAAAGGAGACACCAAGCCCAATCAATATAAGACCATTGACAAGGTCTTCATCTACACTAACAGAGAAGAATAAATATGAGTTAGACCAAAAAAAGCCTAAAATATATATGAGAGAAAAGAAAACATCTGGTAAACTTAGAAGAAATTTGAAGCTACAAGAAGACAATGAGATTGAATCAAAATATTTAAGCCAATTTAAATTTGTGCAAAACCAGCCCCCAAAACTAAGAAACCTAGTGAAAATCTCAAGAATTATGGTTGAGATGGCCAACCGAATACTAGATGTGCTATACAAATTCAAAACTATTCTGGTTGAGATGGCCAACCAAATACTAGATGAGCTATACAAAATGATAGATGCTAGATGGAAGTATGCTATGATTTCTAAGAAGAAAATGAGGGAAATATCCCTAGCCATTATTGTACCCGAGTTGTCGATACAAGAGATTAAAAAAGCATTAAAAGAATACTTTGAGAGTTTTCTTGTAAAGAGGAAAGCATTGAAAATAATGGTCAGTAAATTAGAAGTAGTGCAAAATGAAACATATGGTATATGGAGAAAGATCTTGTTTCCTAGCCAACTGACTAAAACCAAGGAGAAACAAAGTTATACCCTATTGATTTGACCTTAGTAAAAGAAGAAGTAATTATTAAGAATATAACTGACAAAGACCCAACAAAAGTAATAACTCAAGATGAAGATATGATGGTAACTAAGGATAAGGATACTAAATAGATGAACACTAATGATATAGCCAAGGTTAATTTGATGGATAAAGATCCATTTATTGAGAAATTACTTGATTTTTCTAAGATTAATGATGTTATCTAAGAGCTTACTAAAGAGATTCATACTGACGTTGAGGATTCCATCGAACCAGTAAAGGAGACAAAAAAAGAAAACTGAGGACACCAAAGAGACCAAGACAAATCCAATTTCGAATATTGAGAAAGTAACATCCAATGAGACTATTGGTCAACATCAACCAAAAGTGAAGGAGAAGGAGAAGCCAAAGGAGAAGGAAATTTATTAAGAAGAAGAGAAGTAAGGAGTCCACAAAGAAAAGAAAGAAGAAGTTTAGGTAGAGAAGAAGGAAGAAAAGAAAGATAATTGAAGAGTTACTCCAATTAGTGGCACTTGATAAGGTAACATTTTCTGAATTGGTTAGAGAACTGGAAGCCAAATTCTAAAATATTCTTTTATTATTTTATAAGATTTGTTTAATTTCAAATTTTACTAAGGATATCAAGGAGAAAGATGACTTTGTTGCGAAAGAGTTGACTGAGTATTTGGTAAAGGTAAAAACTAAGCCCAACACATTTCAAGTATATTATCAAAAGCTCAAATATTTAATGGGAGTACAAAATGAACTGAGAAAAGAGGAGAATAAAATATGAATGGAACTCATGGATTTACAAGCAATTTTTATACCCCAGATTGAATCACTGCAACAACATATTCACAAGGAAAAAGAGTTAGTGGATACCCCTGAGATCAGTGCTATGGATAACATGATGAGATTAGTAGTTGATATAGGTGAATAGATTATGGTGTTACAGACACTCAAGGAATCATGGGGGGCATCTCATAAAGATGCAAAGTAGAGATACAACCATATTTTTGATAAGATTCCTCCACTGGATCTTAGTAAGTAATTTTTTGTTTGGCATTTTTGTCAAAAAAGGGAGATATAGTGTTATGTAAAAGGGGGATTATATGTATATAAGGGGGATAGATATATGTATATAAGAAGTATTTCCACAAGGGGACTTATGGAGAGTCATAAGGATTTATGGAGTTATGGATATACCAAGATCATACATGGTCAAATTTTGATTAAGGACACAAAATTTTGATGACTTTGAAGTTTTTAACAAACATGCCAAAAAAATGAAAAAGGGGGAGATTGATACTCCTATAGAGTTATTTTTTTGTCATTATTTTTGTTAAAGTCATATTGATTGTCAAAGTCAGTCGGTAAAGAAGGTTAGCTAAGTCGGTATATCAAATAAGTTAGTTGGTAAAGAAGGAGACAATTTCAGTAAAGGGAAATGAGCGATATACACCGTGTAGTGCAAAATAGTTACTGAGTCAAACTATATGATAGTAGTTACCAAGAAGAGAGTATACATGTTACTAAGTAAGTACAAAATGTATTACCGAGTAACATAGGCTGACATAAAGGAATCTAATAGATACATTAAATCTAGACACCGAGCATAAAACATTGTATGGATTCCAAGAAGATTGTTTGGTAATGCATTGAAGATTTAAAAAATATTATTATGCATGATTACAAGGTAAGATCCACCAAAATAAATTAAGTGGAATATATGCATTGGAGATGTAACCAATGCTAGCACCATTTAAGGAGAAGAATTTATAATATTTTCATCGCTTCTAGATTGAGTATAAAAGGATGAGTATGTGAAGATCAGAAAGTATGAGAGAGAGAAGAGAGAAATTATAGTAATCATATTATGAAGAGTAGAGAAGCTACCGAGTAATAAAGTAGTAAAAAGAATAATTATAAATATGAATCAGAGTTAAGGCTACCGAGCACAAAATTTGAATTATGACTGAAATACAAAATGAGGTAAATTATATTGAGCATATTGAGTCTAATAAGCATATGTTGATGCATCATTACATACATTTTTGTTACGGGTTATTGTGTAATAAGAATTGTAAAAGATCTTAACCAAATAGGCACTAATAGGTCTTAATTGTAAATCCTTCAATAGGGTACATCTCTTAGATTAGAGTTTTAAAATCCTTTAGGAAGGTAGACTGAATAAGTCTTTATACTCTTAGTAGGGTAAATACTCTTAATAGGGTAAGCTATGAGAAATAGTTAAATTTTGTAGCTCTATTTGAGAAGACTTTTTACTACACAAGTGAAGCATTGTGGGTAACATCCCCACCATAGTATTTTCCTCTTACCAAGGATTTCTGCGAGGCCAAAAATCATTGTGTTATGAGTTGTGAATTATTTTTTGATTTATATGTTTCATAATGTATGCAACGTTTTCAATTCGATGAATAGTTAGAAACATAGTTAAAAGTTTTCGGAGTATTGATTCACCCCTCCCCTCTTAGTACTTATCTTTACATAGTTAATACAACAGTAATTGGGGGTTTGGCAATTTATTTTTCCTCTCTTTGATGATAATTATGCCTACACTCTTTTCTATTTTCAATCCTCCATGATGTAAAAAAATAAAACTATAAATTTGAAAGTATATTAAATCTGGCTAATAACCATATTACATATACTAAACACCTTTTCCTATGTACCATTAAATTCCCTAGAGGTCAATCTTATAAGTTTTAATATGGGATCCCTTGCCACTCAACATTAGCCATTTACATTTTTATTTTTTAAATAAGAAAGCTTATTTACTTGGATTAATCATATTTATATTTTCTACTAGTCAGTTTCAAAAGTAGTGCTACTATTGAATTTTACTTTCCTTTGTACAGAGAATTTTCATTCGTTAATGAGTGATTGATTAGTGATATTATTAAATCAAACTAATACCTCTCTAGAATAACCCGATAATGAAAATTTCTTACTATAAGTACTTAGAATAATATATCTATATATACTAATTTCAAGATACATCTTTATTTTACACTAACTCATATTTATATTTTATGGAGGAATAAATAATAACTACTAATAGCTAAAAGTATGCTTAGAATTCTAATCATAGAGAAAGTAACATGAGTTCTTCAAATATTATTCCCAGAGTAAATTTTTTCAATTTGAAATAAATACTTGGTATCATACCAAATATTTGAGTTGTATTAAACCTTCCATCATAATAATGAAGATACCACATATAATATCTTGCTAAAAATAAATGACAAGGACAAGCACACTTTTGTTTCAAGATAAATGCAAGAGTGATAAACATAAAAGGGCATTAATAATTATTATAAATTAATATTTTATCACCATTCATAGAATGAAAACAACCATTACTTTGTATAAATAACATCATGTCATGATAAGTATGTATCTATGAAATAATGGCATGCACTATTAACAAGAACTTCAAACCTTTACAATAACATACATGGTATTTTCACCAGGTATAAGGTTGTCATAGTGAGGTCTCATTACATCCTTAATGTGTTTTCATCATAATAATGCATCAAAGAAGTAGCAACACAACATGCATGGCATATAGATCAACAATGTATAGTCCATCAATGAAAATTTATAATCATAGGTGATGGATTTCCTAATAATGCATAATAAATTATAACTACTATTTTAAAGGGGATGCCTTACATGCCTTACACCTACCCTAATTTCTTTCACAATATTGATCCATCTTAGAGATAGTCAACCAGCCTCCACCCCATTTGATAAACAAGGTGACATCTTTCATTTGTCTGACTATCTTATCTAAATCCCTAATTTTTAAAAGGATAGTCATGCATCAACCTTAGATACATGGTAAATAAATTCCTACCCTCACTTATATCCTAAACTAGGGACAAGAGTCAATCATAATTTTGACTAAATCAATTCTTTTTCCCATTTTGACACCAATTATGGTTGATCCATCCTAGGGTGTTTTCTAGTCTTTCCCTATAGCATGGTCTATCTAGTTTTCCTTTCCTAGCCTAATATCCTTTGACTCCAAAAACCCCTTTTTGATGTCAACCATACCATGTTATCCAGTGGGCTCCATACTGAAAAGTTTATTTTTCTACTTCACGATGTCCTCAAAATATCATTTCTTCTCTTAATCTTGTACTCCTGGTATAAATTGGTAGAAGCCTTTGATTCTCCACTAATCTCAGCAACCCTTTATATTTACTCCCCTTAGACATGGTAAGGTGTTTCTTCATTCCTCCACATTTTTACTATAACTTCTAATTCAATATCCCTTGTGAACCTCTAAATCACATAACTCATTCACCTTTTTCCTTTATTGCTCATAACCCTAGTAAATTCAAGATTCCTTGATTTGATGTCTAGGTTTTCTTGGTCTCATTAGGCACAAAATTGTCCCTCCATCTTTTTCTCATTTGAAAAATCATTATTAGGTTCTACTCATGTATCATAATTATTTTTATTTTTTATTTATGACTTTTTCATCCTTTTTTATTTTTGTGATCACTTTTTTTAGGTTGATTTAGTAACATGATGTATATATTTGTGATTAGATTTTTGAAGTTGATTTATCAAGATTCTTATTACTAATGTCTTGGGACTCCTCATAAGTATCATTAAATTTTATATTTTATCTAGCTTATCATATTTCTCTATATTATATACCTGTGTGCTCTAATACATAGCATAAATCTTAAATTTTTAGTTAAAATTACTTGACTGTGCACATTGCCAATTTATTATATTATATAACTTTTATTATTATTGAGCACCCCTAAAACTTCTAGCACCTTTTCTATTAACTATAATCTCTTATAAATTAGAAACTATTACAAGATATTTTTAAGTTCATTTTCAATATTATCACTGATCATATCATTCTGAGCCCGACTAGATGCATTACTACTCAATATAATCTCTAACAATAGCTTATTTTTCTAAAAAAATTAATAAGAGCCATGGAATTTTGGAACAATGAGTATTTATCACTAAATTGTCACTAAATAACTCACTTTAATGCTTGTAGCTTGTTGGTTATGGAAACCTATTGCTTTAGCTTGTTGTTTTAGTTGAGCTATCAAGAATCTTTAAAATAATTCTAGGTTCTAAGTAATAATTAGTGTCCATGAGCGATTATTTATTTTTTAAAAATGTCTATGATTGAACACTTTTTAGAAAGCATGATTTAAAAAAGGTAGGGAAAAAGTATGCACTTAACATAGAAGAAACTAGTGAATAAACTTGAGAATAATTTACTTAATATATATTAAAAAAATCTATTTATAATTGTAAATTCTATTTATATAAACTCAATTGTGGAACGTCATATATGGTTATAAATGGTTTCTTTGAGTGTTAAAATATTTTCCATATTAAAAAATGATGGATGTAAATGTATGTTATTTGGAACAATTATATAAAGCATCTTCCTAAGATGACAATAATATTAATTCAACATGGAGCTAATATTAGGGTGGAATTTCAAGAGAAATGATTAATCTAGCTCTGAAATAAGCTTTAACTGTAATATTCATGACAATTATAGTGGGCAGTTCCAACACATCATAAATTTGAGGCAATTAGCCAATAATTGCACATAATTTACCATGCATAACATTTCACAATATAAATAATTCATATACAATGGTTAGGTGATTTAAATGCCATGAGACAAAGCTTTGGAAAGTATTGATAATTTTGTCTTTCTTAGCATCTATTTTATTCATTAAAACTGTAAGTGCTAATTTGAAATTTTTTCTAATTGAAAACAATTTACCATTGAAAATTAATTAACCACTTTGACTTCTTCCCTATGAAAATTTTAACATCTCCCATTTTATTTTTCAAAGATTATCAAAGCCATGGCTTCCTTGTCCAATTTGGTTTTTCTATTGCAAATGCCCTCTTTGAACTTTTTTCCCTCCATCCAATCCACTCTCATGAGATAAAAAGGATTTCATAAGATGATTGGACCTTATTTGTGTCAAACATTTCCTTTCCTCAATTTTGATTACCAGCTAATTATATTTTATTGATAGCGATCTAAGTAACCTTTTTCAAACTATAAGGTTTGGATAGCAACTTGTTAGGTAATATACCATATTCACACTAGTAATATCTATCAAATGGATAAATTATAAATGTAGATTATTTTGTTTTAAATCTAATGTAGGGATCAATAAATGGGATCCCATACCAAACAAGAAAATATTATATATATAGATTGAAAGAAGAATTAAAAACCTATTCTAACATGATAGGAACATACATGGAAAAATATTATAACTTAGTCAATAACATATCATCATTGTGTCATGTAGTTATTGTTACTCAAAATTACAACATACAATACAATAAGCATAAATAGGAAAAGGTTGCATTGTTTGTCTAATTAACACTACCTTGCAAGTTTTGTTAGTTTACATGTCATTATTGCATTCATTCTAGATGTCATCATTGTACTCTAAGTATTGATCACTATTCCAAAGATTTCAAAAATTCATTAATGATCATTACATTGTGCATTCAAACTGAATGTAGTATACAAATGTCCTTTCTTGTTCCATATTTCATATCAATAAGTAGAGTACATTTTCAGAATTAAAAGAATGATTGAAGTATGGAATAGGGGTCCCATGCATTGCCTTTGTGTGGTTTGTTGTCAGTTGGTTATCTACTAGGTCTCAGGTTCCAAAGTCTTCAAAGTCTGGGTCTTCATCTGCATTTAGGTCTTTAGGGTTCATATCTGCATAAGAGAGAAAATGTGGTTAGATCCTATTGGATCTAAGCAATGCATAAGAAACAAATAATATATTGTAGCAATCAAGTTTTCAATATTGCATATCAATCTGGAAAACTAAATGCAATAAGGAAACATACACTAACACTCATTGCAAGGTAGTATTAAAGGGACTTGTTTCTGACATGAAACCTTTTACTATTTATGATCATTGTGGTGTATGTTGTCCTTTTTATTAACCAGGTGTCTGAATTAAAGGGACTTAGTATGTTCCAAACTGAGAAACCTTTTCCAGATAGTGCATTTCATGGCTAGATTAGTGAACATAATGGTTTGAAATTAAAATTGCAATTTGTTTATTATGTTCACTAATCTAACCATTTCATAATGATGTTGTTTGAGAGCTTAACACATTATTATGCAGAAAAGAGTTGACTAGTTTTCAAATCCAATCATTGTCAAAGATGCAGATCAAGCTAAATTTCTAAGATAAAAGTTCTACAGGAAGTGTCAGTGTTGCCAATATTCAAAGTTCAAGTTACAAAATGCAGCTTCATAAATACTGGTATAATATGTCCTTGCTATTTCAAAGGTATAATTTTAAGTAATATCATTATTGTTGTTGATTACAAAAAGAGTCCTTCAAGATTGAGCCATAAAGTTATGAAATGTTTTCAGTTTATTTTTAGTGAGTGTCACAAACCCATGTTCGACCCTCACTAAGTAGAATTCTAGTGTTTTTGAGTGTCATGAGCCCGTGCTCGAACTTCATTAATAATAAACAAACATTTTTATCTTGTTGTACTTCTCATATTTAAAGTGCAGATTCAACATCAAAGAGAATTGTTAATAGTGGACATGCTACAGGACCTAAGATGCTAAAAGCTAGGATGCAAAATGAAAATTTATCCTATTGAACAAAAGAGCATAGTATATTATTCCTATAGCTAAAAAATTAAAGTTACGAATCAAATAGAGTGAAAGCTGTAGAAGTATTTTGTAAATAGAAAGCATGAGTTTTGAACATGGTTCATGATTACTGGCAGAGTGCTTGGTGTGTTTTTCAAAGAAAAGAAGACAGTGTACTATCTGATGTTCCTGGTGATGTGTGTGCATATTTTTATAGCATTGAAAATAGAGTTGTAAATGAACATGAGCTGAGAGCAAGAAGTTTCATAAGATGGAATGTACTTATCTGCTATGAGAAAAGTGACTCTTATTCCTTGATATCTTTCAGGTCATATTTTTAGCCAGCTCCCAAAGTTTGTGAAGCTTATGACTGAAAGGTGTCATAATAAAACTATACATGTATCACACCTTTCAGTCACAAGCTCACAACTTTGATAAAACAAACTAGAAGAAATGCTCATATTTTGCAAAGCTGATGGATTTTCAATTCCAGCTTTAATTATTATCAGAATAATTGAAGGAATTCACATGATCAATTTTTGTGCATTGTCAATAAATAGATTCACCAACATCAGCAGGGTGGTGAAATAAACAATTCTTATTGAAGGATCAAAGGTCACGAGTTCTCATTTTCAGACTATAAAGTAAAATCAAGTGTTGGGAACTTACTATTTTTATAGTTTGTTCATAATTATTCATTGCAAAAAGGTCGAGCTATAGTCATATTTTCTACTGACAAAAGAATTCATAACAGTTAGAATGGTGATTTACAAATAGAATAACTTCATATATTTATAGCAAGCAAAGAGCTTAGTGAAACTCGGGTTTTTGAAATTGAGTTTATCATGTTATATCTCATATCTAGACAGTCACAAATTTTTGTTTTACAAAGGCAAGAGAAGTATTATCAGAGTAAACGACAATAGTCATATGAAGCTTCAATGTGCTACTGCCAAATGCCGAGAGCAAAGAGTGAGTTCACGGGTTGTGATCATCTTCTCAATAAAAGATGTAAGTATTAGTTAACTGCAGCTAAAACCCCACGATGCTGAGTCATGTATGGTTTAAAAGTCACTTAAAATACTCAAAGTAGTTTTGACATGTGTGCATAAACTACAACCAAGCTGTGGTTTGTACATTTTGATAGAGAAAGAGAACTATTACTTTCAAGCTGAAGAATGGGCCGAAAGCTACACAAGGGATACACGATTCTTGACATTTAGTTATTAACTGTGGCTGAGTATTTTCCATATACATGCCTTCGAAATAAAAATCAAGTTATTGTTCAAAGTTCAACACTTAATAAATAAAGTCATAGTTCGAGTATTGGGAATACAACAAGAAACAAAAGATAAAAGAACATCAGTCATGAGACTGTCAACACAGAATCAACTTGAAGCTCATGGCTTGACTCATAAATGAAGGGAAACTCTCAGCAAAGATGAGTTAGTGCATGATGTAAAAAAAAGATAAATATTGTTGGCATTAAGCAGAATTGCCACTAGTGACAACACTTATTTGCATTATGAGTGCAAACTAAGCAGAACAGTGCAAACCGAGCAGAACAGTGCAAACTGAGAAAGACAGTGCAAACTGAGCAAGACAGTGCAAACCGAACAAGATAGTGCAAACCGAGTAGGACAGTGTAAACCGAGTAACATTATGTCTACCGAGTCACCAGTATTTACCGAGTTCAAAACCTACCGAGTGGTTAGTATGAACCGTGCCTTCACTTCTACCGAGTGCATGACGATGCCGAGTAATGCAGTGGACGCCGACTATCAGAAAGTCACCGAGTTAGTTTGCAGGAACCGTGTAACCATACTTGGGCCGACTTAGTGGCACTTATGTTTATTTGTCAAGCTGACTTTGTAATTAATTGTTTAGACTTGTATATAAACAATGTTGTAAAAATGTCAAGATGTAATAATAATGAGTATGAATGTGAAAAAGAAAGAAAGGCAGAGATAAGCGAATTACAAAGGGCTACAGCAGTATAGGGAACAGCAAAGACAAATTCATCACAGAAGGTGATCAGTACATCAGCGAATCTCAATCAGCAATCTAGTTGCAAAGCAAGAGATCTACTGTTTCATCCTAACAGGTGAATCAGTACTAAAATCCTTTAACCAGGTAGACTTAACAGTCTTTTGTAAAATCTCTTTACCGAGTGCATACTTCATTGTATGTTTGTAAATCCTTTAACAAGGTGGATTTAGCAATCCTTATTGCTCCTAGCAGGGCAGATCATCAAAAGTGATCAAATTGTAAGCCTTAACCAGCCAACTTTATTCTGCAGTACTAAAGCTTTGTGGGTTTCATCCCCACCCCAGTTTTACTTTCTTTTTGGAAGGTTTCTGGGTAACCAAATCTATGTGTCATTGTTGTGAATGCTTTTAAGTTTCATGCTTTCTATATGCATAAAGAAAAAGTGAACTATATGTTAATACATCTTTAATTGTAAGAAAATTTGGAGTTACTGATTCACCCCTCCCCTCTCAGTAACTCAGTTAATTCCTGAATATTTCCAACAAAATATATGCCAGTCATGACTGTGACTTACATTCATAACCCATGATTTCATAACAATTTTGAAATAGAAACATAATAGTTCAAAATATGATAGACCATGACTTATGCATAAATGATGATACGGTTTTATGGTATTCATTGCCAAAAAAACAAATCTCCAAGAAATAAATAGAGAGCTCAAAGACAAACTTACAGAGGCTTGCCAAAGTCGGATGAAAGTTTCAGTCTATACTCAGTGAACTCGAGTTTTCCAAATGTCGAGTTCTTTGTTTAAGTGCACATCAGTAAGGAGTATCAGTAAGCTCAAGTTTGACAGAGAGCTTCTTTCACAAGAAGTCGAGCTTCATCAAAAAAATTTGAAAGCTTTCCTTCAGTTAGGGTTTCATCTTCCCTTATTCTTCTCTACGACGAATGAGATAAGCACAAGTCTAAATAACCAAAATGAACATAAAAAATTTGGAGTCCACAAGATGAGAAACATTCAATGCCATTAATGTAGATGTCATATTCCTGTAGGGTCTCGAAAACTATTTATAGTGCCACCTCATACTTTCATCTCCTCAAGTTTTGCATGATATTATGAGTGGATTGAATAGTCATGTCGACTTTCTCCACTTTGCATGTTTCGTACTTAGAGATTTATTTCTAGGTTAGGAGTTGAATAGTTAGTTTATTTTGATATTGGATTTCATCTAATATTAAGTAAATTTTAATATTGGCAAAAAATTGTAAAAGGATTAAATCCTTAGTATAAGCCAATATTTAAGGGGCACTTATAGTTGAGTTTTTATAGGCTTAATTATTGGCATATTTTTGGCCAATTTTAGGGCAATTTGTAAAAGGCTTAGATTTTCGGATTGAAGCTTAGGGTAGGCTATAAGATTGATTTTTATGATCAATTTTAGGGGTTGCAGATTTTGGAGAGAGGGCATTTAGAGAACTTATTGTTCCTAGATGTTTCGGAAGCCATTTTTGTAATCACTTTTATTAGATTTTAGAGAAAATAAAGCAGAGATTTTTTACCCATATTTGTGGAGTCCTTTTGGTATATGATCTTGTTTTCATCTTTTCTAACAAGTGTTAATTTCATTGTTGTCCAAAAGAAGTGAGTAAATTTTTGTTCCTTCTTAGGGTGATAAATTTATTTAAAAGCCTTATATTAAAAATGTATGTTTGTTAACTATTTGAGCTATTTGTGGTCTATCCCTAATAGTGAAATCCGTTAACCTATATGTTGAGCAGAGACTTGAAGTGTTGAGACCTTCATATGTGAGTTAGAATTAATGATTTATCTTTCTGCAAAGTTTGAATCAATTCTTGGTGTATCACCCTAATCTATTTTCAATTTGAAGTATTCTTTTCCCCATTTCCCAACAAGTTACAAATCAGGAAGTGATATTCTATATTTGATAGGAACTAGCCTAGAATCCAAAGATTCCTCCTTATTCAGAGTCTACCCACAGCTCGAGGAGGTTTCCATTGTTAGGATAGAATTGTCATGTAGCCCTAATGCCTGAGTTAGGGTGACAATTCTAAACCTGAACAGTTTTTGGCACTCCCAGTGGGACCACAAACTGCTTCTCAGTTCTGAGCTGCTAGATCTATGGTTGTTTTTAATTTCAGTTGCATCTCCTAGTGTGGATTTTAATGAGTAGAACTCCAACAAGATCATACAAGGAGGGTTTTTTGTATCAGCAAATATAGTGAAGCAAAAGGGGAGGAAGATCATCCAGAGGTGGAAGAACATAACAAGATCCAAGAGGTACTTCTTTGAATTCAAATTTCTCATCATTTGATTACCCCATTTTTGAAAATCAAGCTGTAAATTCAGAGGAACTTAAGGTTATTATTGAAGAAATTAGTCTTCCTAAAGATCTAGGTGTTCCTAATCATTCTGGATCAGAATTTCCAAGTGCTAAAAATTTATTTTTAGATAATTTTGTTCTGGGAGCGTCTACGAGTGGTACTGCAGCAACTCCCTAGAATTTGAAGACTTATCAAAGGAAGGTAGTTCAATCTACTCAACCTTCTGTTACACCTTCCATTCAACAACAAGCTCCTCCACATCAAGAAATGGTAATAAATCTCCCTATTGTTCCATTTGATCAAGGTAGTCCTTTGAGGATTGCAAATCATAATGATATTCCATTGGTTGCTTTGAAAAGCTTGCCAACTTTTACTGGTGAAACACATGTGACATCTATTGAGCATATTTGAGATGTTGTAACTCTTTGCAATGTTCATCATATTACAGCTGAAGATGTTGCTTTGAAGCTGTTAGCTACATCTCTCAAGGTTAAAGCCCTTGATTGGTTCAAAACTCTCCCAATGGATTCTATCGCTACTTGGGATACCTTAGGAGAAAGGCTATCTAAATTTTTTGAGGACAAATCCAATAACCTGTCCTTGGTGGAGCAACTAACAACTATCAAGAGATCCCCACAAGAGGAGATGAGTGACTTCAATCTCCATTTTTAAAAAAACTTGGAACAAAATTCCTGTTACGGTAAGACCTTCAGCTAAATATGCTTTCTCGTATTATTTGAAGAGCCTAAATAGTGATATCTCTGTAATGATTCAATCTATGGGAGGAGTGTCTTTACCCCAAGCTTTTGATACTGCTATTAGAGCAAAAAATAGTCTTATACAGGTAGGAAAGATAGCTCCTAGACCTCCTATGCCTTTCTTTCCTAATATAAAATCTAATATGCCATTGGTTGTTCCACCATTATCTATTGTCCCATCATATAAACCCTCAAAAATAGCTCCTATAACTCCTCTATATGAGCTACAGACTATTAAGGATAGTCAACAGAAAATAGAGAGTTTACTACAATTTTTTGGTAATGATTTAGTGGCCCTTAAGAGGGATCAAACTCAGACAAACCCTGTTATTCAAAACTAGTTTGCTGGCTCTACTTCCCAATATCCCAATTAGCCTAATTTTTAGGCCAATAGGCAAAAATTTTAGGGAAATACTAATGCAAATAGGAAGAATTAGAATATGAGACCAAATAGACAGTACAATCTTGCACCTCTTAATACTATTAGGGATATTGTTCCTACTCATAATAATATTTCTACTGATTGGTGTTTTCCATGCAATGAGCCACATGACCAGTCCACATGTTCTAGCGGAATTCTTAACCAAGATCTTATGGTACAAAATGCAATGAATTCACAACAGAATGTGTGTGTTGAAGAAGTACAAAATCAACTAGATCAAAGTGATACGGATACCAAGTTCCTAAATTGGCAAGATAAAGAGTTTTTTGGTCTTAATGAAGATTCATCAATTGCAACAAATACTAGAGTAAAAAAGAGAGCACTTGAAGTAGATCAGTCCGCTGGTAATGTTTCTTCTCCACCAGTTTCTATTTTAAAGAATCCATAAGTTTCCTCTAATAAAGATCAAAGTCAAGGGAATGTTGATCAGAGTTCTCCTAGGTCCTCACATAAGGTACAATTTTTTGTTCCATTCAATATTGTTGATACAATGAAAAAAAAAATGTTACTTTGTCTGCATGGGAAACTCTATCTATTCTAGGACAAATTGAAATTCTAAAAGAAGAGTTGTCCAAGCTGGCAGTTAGTTTGCAGCAAATAGTACAGCAACCACCTAGGGTGGTTATGACTAATTATGAGCCTCCTAAGGTTTAGGAAAAGTTGTTAAAAGAAGAGAAAAATCTTGCTAAGCTTCAGCAGCTAGCAATACCAGAAGTCAAGAAGGTTGCAAATATTGGAAAACTAGCAGTAACTACTGACAAGAAACCATCAAATGTACAAAAGACATCTGAAAAGGAAGGTAAGAAACCCACAAATGATAAGCCTCCTCCTTTTTATGTCTCATTGATTATTGGAAACAAATTACTTCATAATTGTATCGTTGATAGTGGTGCAACCAGCACTGTCATGCCTAAGAAGATAATAGATCTGCTAAATTTGAAATATGAACCTCTTGAGAAAGGTGTAGTCTAGCTTGATGAAACTTCAGTTAAGACCTTAGGAGTCATTAAAGATACAAGTCTGACCTTACACTCCTACCCAAATTTCTCAATACCTCAGGATATATATGTTATTCATTTACCAGCATATTTTGCTATGTGTCTATCCAGAGACTTCACAGCCGAAATAGATGGCTATTTTTCATCAGATTGGTCACATTTGTACTTCAAAACTACATATGGTACTAAGGCAACTATAAAATCAGAATCATTGGCCAAAAATCACATAGAGCCCTATAATCCAAGTCCTATTAATGCAAGCTGTGTGATCATGGATCAAGATGAAATACCTGATTATTCAGCTTATAATACCCAAACTGAAGCATATCTAGATATTGTTCTAGATGAATGGGCTACTAGGAATGAACATAATGATGATATGTTTGATGTTGGTTTTGGAAATTACATGATTTTAGAGTTTGATTCTAATGCAGTCAAGGTGGGTGGATCCAATTAAGGACTGACTGACCTTGTAGTGAAACCAATATGCAGCGGAAATACACAATAACAATAACAAATATGTAATGAAATAGAAGTCTTTATTCATGAAAACATCGATTACATGCAATGTGCTGGGTTGTAAGGCCTTCTTGGTTATGGCCAATTAGAAAGCAAGTAACAATCTACAAGATCGCACAGGATCCAAATCTTTTCCCCAACATCAGCATCCAGCTAGTTTAGGTCTGTAACAGGTAGCACACTGGTAGGCACCTAGGAAAGATCTAAACTTGTACTCAAACTTCCAAGCAATCTTCCTGCTCCTAAGCTCGCAAGCTACTAACCTTCCAACCAACCATCTCCCCTAAACAACTACCCAAGAACCCTATAAATATTGATTCCCAGCCACAAGTCGGTTGATGAAACAATAAATCGCCTTACAAAATAAATAAACTCTTCAAAAGATGGCCCCAACGGTCATCAGATCCACATAGAAGAATGTAACACACCGGATCTAGGTCCCCACATGTCCAACGGTCAATCCATAACTTGAGGAGCGTGACCCAAATTAAATGCACCTGTCGGCCAAGCCTATTCATCCAAATAATCCAGTCGATAAGTAAGAACACTGAGCAACATAGGAAATAACTAAGTGCCAATCAACCAACCATGCCAAGCATGACCGAGCAACATAGTTATTATCGAGCACTAGAGAACTGACCCCTTTAGTCACCGAGTGTTCTTTAGAGACTGAGCACCCCGGTAACCACACAAACCGAGCAACCAGTCTCCCAAATTGAGCAAGAACTCTCCAAACCAAGACCAAAACTAAAAATCTACCACCAAAGACAAACATATTTTTGGTTGATACAGAATTGCCAAGAATCCTAGGATGCTCCTGCATCAGACACCCTAGGTAAGAAATATTTTCTCATAAGGAAATCAAGAACGCCTCAAGGGAATCAGAACAGGTATGCCAAATCTGTTCTTCACCCACATCTCTTCTTGTCCTTCATCCCAAGTAGTCTTCACTTCATTCACTATCTCATGTAGAAAGTCTTTTTTTCTTCCACTTTGTTTACCCTCCCGGTCAGCCATAGATAGCAACCGACTCTGATCACTTTCAACCACATCAGTGCCTCGGTAAGATTCATCCTTCTCATACTCCTTAACCAACTTAGTATCATCTATATCTCCCTGTGTCATAAATGTCACCATCTTCTGAACCATCTCTGCCAGCAAAACCATCTATTTCTTAATCTCAACAAACTCTCTAGAGATATCATTCTCCTTCTCCTCCAAATTAGATTTAACAGGAATAGGCTCATCAACCTTCTGCTCCTAAGGTTTGTCATAAAGAAAACACTTGATAACTCCACATCCTTTAACCCCTGTCTCCTATAAAGGTATCAACTTATGTCGAGCTCCTTCATGCCTAACCACATAGGTATTAGCATGACCATAAAACAAAACATTTATGTCAAACTGCTAGGGTCTACCGAGCAATAGATGACAAGGATTGGGATGTTTCCTTCTTTCCAAATTCAAATCTGGCGGCATAATTTCAAATTTTTGCTTTGCCTCCACTTTCTCTAATTTCTAATTTCAAAATTTGGTTCCACTTTATCAATTATAGTTATATATTTGATATATATTTGATAGTTATTAGTTATATATTAAATATTATATAATATCAATTATATATTAATTGTTATATATTAAATATTATATAATATGAATTATTTATTAAATGTTATATTTAATATTATTTAATATATATTAATATTAAAACTATATATTAGATTATATATTATATATAATATTATATATTATAAATTATATATTATATATTATATATAATATTATATATTATATATTAAATATTATATAATATATATTTTACATTTTAAATATTATTTAATATGATTCAGAGCATGAGCATGAGTCCCTACAGTGGCATAGTAGTGCCTTTTACAGGTGCCAAAAACCCTAGCTACGCAGAAATGGAGGCTCTGAAGAATAGTTCACTGGAGGCGGATTATAGAGGCAGAGGGCAAGAGTATCACTCTGTTTCCACCACTTGTGGCTATGAAATGGTATCTTTCCCTACTTTTTCAACTGAAATGCTAAATTGTAAAGGTTCTCGAAATAGATTCTAGTCATGCCAGACAATTGTACCATGCTTATTGATAATCTGATAGCTGAATAGAGTCATTGGGAGGTTAAACAAGAACAACCAGATGGATCTTTGAACCGGTCAAAGATTATGGAGAGTGGGGAAGGGTTTGGTAAAATGAGCAGTTGTACTAGAAATGATGCACATGCCGTAGAACTGACCACATTAATAAATTTAAAGAAAAGATCAGTGGCGACACAAAATTATGAGGAAAGGCTTGCCGTATCGATGGTGCCCCCCCCCCCCCCCCCCCCCCCGCGATATTATGAAGAATGTCTTACCACTTCAATGTCGGCACCACCTCTATCTCAGACTTTCACCATTGCTTCTCATCAGTACTCTAAAATATGGCAGGGATTGCGGGCACATTATTACCCCTAGGGATTAGGATTGAGATATCACACGTTAGGACCCCTAGGGAGTCCCCATGACCCCTTATGACACATTGGAACACTCAAATGTGTCTTAAGAGGTCTTAGGACCCCTTCAAACACACTTGAACATTCCAATGTGTCAAAAGAGGTCATTGGGACTCCCTAGGGGTTCAATTATGTCTTATCACGCATTAGGACCCCTAGGGAGTCCCCATGACCACTTTTGACACATTGGAATGCTCAAGTGTGTCTTAAGGGGTCCTACAACCCCTTAAGACACACTTGAGCATTCCAATGTGTCAAAGGGGGTCATGGGGACTCCCTAGGGATCCTAGTATGTCTTATCATGCGTTAAGATCCATAGGGAGTCCCCATGACCCCTTATGACACATTAAAACACTCAAGTCTGTCTTAAGGGGTCCTACGACCCCTTAAGACACACTTGAGTGTTCCAATGTGTCAAAAGGGGTCATTGGAACTCCCTAAGGGTCCTAGTATGTCTTATCATGTGTTAGGACCCCTAGAGAGTCCTCATGACCCCTTTTGACACATTGGAATGCTCAAGTGTGTCTTAAAGGGTCCTACGACCCCTTAAGACACACTTGAGTATTCCAATATGTCAAAAGGGGTCATTGAGACTCCCTAGGGGTCCTAGTATGTCTTACCATGTGTTAGGACCCCTAAAGAGTCCTCATGACCCCTTTTGACACATTAGAATGCTCAAGTGTGTCTTAAAGGGTCCTACGACCCCTTAAGACACACTTGAGCATTCCAATAGTCAAAAAGAGTCATTGGGACTCTCTAGGGGTCCCAGTATGTCTTATCACACATTAGAATCCATAGAGAGTCCCCATGAACAATTTTGACACATTGCAATGTTGTAGTGTGTCTTAAAGGGTCTTAGGACCCCTTAAGACATAATTGAGCGTTCCAATGTGTCAAAAGGGATCATGGGAACACCCTATGTGTTCTAATGCATGATAAGGTGTACTAGGACCCCTAGGCAGTCCCCATGACCCCTTTTGATACATTAGAATGTTCAAGTGTGTCTTAAGGGGTATTAGGACCCCTTAAGACACACTTGAGCATTCTAATGCATCAAAAGGGGTCATGGGGACTCCCTAGGTATCCTAATGAGCCTTATCATGCATTAGGACATCCAGGGAGTCCCCATGACCCCTTTTGATGCATTAGAATGCTCAAGTGTGTCTTAAGGGGTCCTAATACCCCTTAAGACACACTTGAACATACCAATATGTCAAAAGGGGTCATGGAGACTCTCCAAGGGTCCTAACATGTGATAAGGCATACTAGGACCCCTAGGGAGTCCCCATGACCCTTTTTGACACATTAGAATGCTCAAGTGTGTCTTAAGGGATCCTAATACCACTTAAGACACACTTGAGCATTCTAATGTGTCAAAAGGGGTTCTGGGGACTCCCTAGGGGTACTAGTACACCTTATCACGCATTAGGGCACCTAGAGAGTCACCGGGTATGTGCAGGATCATGAGGGGCCAAACTATGTCCTTAAGTGGCAATGAAAAATCAGACAATCAAGATTAGTCAACTTGGCGTGAAAAAATGAACTAGTTATCAACCTAATATCAAAAAGTTGTAAGAATATAATTTGTAGAAAATTGAATGTAGTTTCTAAACTACTAAGCCTTTTCTGAAAAAAAATTAATATGATTGGTAAAAAGTATAGATTGCAATGTAGCACTACAAACATTTCAGCAAAAAGATAAGAAGTACGTGTATGTCTGACCACCATAATCAAAAGAAAATGATAATATTTTTTTATAATATTCTATATATAAGTAGTTGACTCATGCCCGGATGTGATGCATATTTTTTGGTATTTTTATTCCAAACAGATAATTAATTACGATTTTTTTGCTACAACACTTTCAGAATTTAAAAAATCTCATGTCTGACCACCTTAACTCATTGAAAACTTATCATAATTCAATTTTTTTAAATTTTTTCTTATATTAGATGAAGCATAGAATGTGACGCATCTTTTGGATTTCAAAAATGTTATACGGTTTGAAAGTTATAGCTATTTTTCCATGAGTATGTCAATCAGGACTTTAGACGTAAGTGAACTAGAAAATAACTAATAAATACTTAACGAATTCAAAATCTGACAGCACTTATATCGATGGAACGCTGACAATCATCTGAAGAAACCCTTTTCATTTTATCGAAATCGGAGGGAAAAAAAGTCGTCAACCTAATGGTCAAAGTGTTGACATAAGAAAAATAGAGAAAAAACACATTTTTTGCACACCTTAAGCATTGACCATGGAGCTTTGGTTTCCAAAGCTATTACCCGATTTTGCTCTAATTTCAAATTTGAAAAGTTTCCCTCCCACACTTTTTTTATTTCCCTTTAATTTTGATGTTTTTTTCTTTCACCCTGACAATGAATAATTTATATATTTTATATTTAGGTTTTATATTTTATGTTTTATATTTTATAATATATATTATATATATTATTTATTATTTATTTATATTATATATTCGATAATATCAATTTAAACGGCCTAAGTATATAGTCTGTTCAAATTTATATTAAATGCAATATTTTATATTATAATATAAATGTTACATAATATATATATGTATTTATTATAAATTATATATTAAATATTGTTGTGTATATAATATAATAAAATATAATATAATGTCTAATATATATAATATATAAAATGAATAGGACATTAATATATTGTATATTTGATAATATATATTAAATGTAATATCTAATATATCTTATAATATATATATTATATATTTAGTCTATTAAATATTATATTTTTTCAAATATTTTATATATTATTTTAATATTTAATTTAAGTTATAACAGATCCTCTCATGAGACAACAGGTCGAATCGGGGTCGCTAGACGTCTTAAGGGGTAATTAGGGTTTGTGAGGCAACTTCAGATGTACAGTGACCATTTGGAAGGCAATAGGGCATGTCCGAGTACCAATGTACCAAATTTTAATAACTTTTTCCTAGTCCAACTTGAAAAGGGTCCATGGGGTGCTCTCAGGAGACCACATGTCCAATCAGTGTCGCTAGGCATCTTAAGGGGTCATTAGGGCTCATGAGACAACCTTTGATGCACGGTGACCATTTGGAATGCATTAGGACATGTCAAAGGACCTAACTCCATAATTTAGATAAATTTTGATTAGTCAAACTCAAAAAGGGTCCATGGGGTGCTCTTGGGAGACCATTGTGCGATTCGGGGTCGATAGGTGACTTAAGCGGTCATCAGGGTTCCAAATGAAACTTTCGATGAACAGTGATCCTTTGAAACACATTAGGACATATCAGATGACCTACGCACCAAATTTGGATAACTTTTGCCTAGTAGAACTCGAAAAGGGTCCATGAGGTGCTCTCGGGAGACCACATGTCAAATCGGGGTCGGTACCTGCCTGTTAAGAGGTCATTAGGGTTCCAAATTAAACTTCGATGGAACGGTCACCCTTTGGAACACATTAGGATATGTCATAGGACCTATGTACCAAATTTGGATGACTTTTGCCTAGCAAAACTTAAAAGAGGTCCATGGTGTGCTCTCGGGAGACCACATGTCGAAATGGGGTCGGTAGGCCTATTAAGGGGTCATTAGGGTTCCAAATAAAACTTTCATGGAATGGTGACTTTTTCAAATGCATTAGGACATGTCATAGGACCTACGTACCAAATTTAGATGACTTTTTTCTATTAGAACTGGAAAGGGGTCCATGGGGTGCTCTCGAGAGACCTCATGTCGAATCGGGGTTGGTAGTCCTGTTAAGGGGGCATTAGGGTTTGAAATGAAACTTCGATGGAATGATGAACTTTTGGAATGCATTAGGACATGTAAGAGAACCTAATTCCATGATTCATATGACTTTTTCTGAAAATAACTCAAAAGGGGTCCATGGGTTGCTCTCAGGAGACCTCATGTCGAATTGGGGTCGGTAGGCCTGTTAAGGGGTCATTGGGGTTACAAATGCAACTTTAATGGAACGGTGACCCTTTGTAATGCATTAGAACATGTCATAGGAACTACGTACCAAATTTGGATGACTTTTGCTTAATAGAACTCGAAAGGGGTCCATGGGGTGCTCTTGGGAGACCACATGTCGAATCGGAGTGGATTGGCCTGTTAAGGGGTCATTAGGGTTTGAAATGCAACTTCGATGGAATAGTGACCCTTCGGAATGTATTAGGACATGTCATAGGACCTACATACCAAATTTGGATGACTTTTTCCTAGTAGAACTCGAAAGGGGTCCACGGGGTGCTCTCGAGAGACCTCATGTTGAATCAGGGTCGGTAGGCCTATTATGGGGTCATTAGGGTTCCAAATGAAACTTTGATGGAATGGTGAGCCTTTGGAACACATTAGGACATACCATACGACCTATGTACAAAATTTGGATGACTTTTCCCTAGTAGAACTTGAAAGGGGTCCATGGGGTGCTCTCGGAAGACCTCATGTCGAATCGGGGTCGGTAGGCTTATTAAGGGGTCATAAGGGTTCGAAATGCAACTTTGATGGAATGGTGACCCTTTGGAATGCATTAGGACATGTTAGAGGACCTATTTACCAAATTTGGATAGCTTTTTCCAAGTATAACTCCAAAGTGGTCTATGGGGTGCTCTCGAGAGACCACATGTCGAAACGGGGTCGGTAGGCCTATTAAAGGGTCATTAGGGTTCCAAATGCAACTTTGATGGAATGGTGACCATTTGGAACACATTACGACATGTCATAGGACCTATGTACCAAATTTGGACTAATTTTTCCTAGTATAACTCGAAAGGGGTCCATGGGGTGCTCTCGGGAGACCTCATGTCGAATCGGGGTCGGTAGGCCTGTTAAGGGGTCATTAGAGTTCCAAATGAAACTTTGATATAAAAATGACCCTTTGGAATGCATTAGGACATGTTAAAGGACCTACGTACCAAATTTGGATGATGTTTCCCTAGTAGAACTCGAAAGGGGTCCATGGGGTGCTCTCGGGAGACCACATATCGAATCGGGGTCGGTAGGCCTATTAAGGTGTCATCCAAATGAAACTTTGATAGAATAGTGACCCTTTGGAACACATTAGGATATGTCATAGGACCTATGTACCAAATTTGGATGACTTTTTCCTACTAGATCTTGTAAGGGGTCCATGGGGTGCTCTTGGGAGACCACATGTCGAAAAAGGGTCGTTAGGCCTATTAAGGGGTCAATAGGGTTTGAAATGTAACTTTGATAAAACAGTGACCTATTGTAACACATTAGAACATGTCATAGGACCTATTTACCAAATTTGGATGATTTTTTCCTAGTAGAACTCAAAAGGGGATAATGGGGTGCTCTTGGGAGACTACATGTCGAAATGGGGCCGGTAGGCTTGTTAAGGGGTCAATAGCATTTGAAATGAAACTTTGATAGAATGGTGACCCTTTGGAACACATTAGGAAATTTCAAAGGACCTAATTCCATGATTCAGATAACTTTTTCCTAGTAGAACTCGAAAGGGGTCCATGGGGTGCTCTCGGGAGACCACATGTCAAATCGGGGTTAGTAGGCCTGTTAAGGGGTTATTAGGGTTCCAAATGCAACTTCAATGGAATGGGGACCCTTTGCAATGCATTAAGACATGTTAGAGGGCCTACGTACCAAATTTGGATGACTTTTTCTTAGTAGAACTCAAAAGGGGTCCATGGGGTGCTCTCGGGAGACCACATGTCGAATCAGGGTCGGTAGGCCTAGTAAGGAGTCATTAAGGTTCCACATGCAACTTCCATGGAATGGTGACCTTTTGGAACCCATTAGGACATTTCAGAGGACCTACATACCAAATTTGCAAGACTTTTGCCTAGTAGAACTCAAAAGGGGTCCATGGGGTGCTCTCGGGACACCACATGTCGAATCAAGATCGACAGGCCTATTAAGGGGTCATTAGGGTTCCAAATGAAACTTTTATGAAATGGGGACCCTTTTCAATGCATTAGGACATGTCAGAGGACCTACGTACCAATTTTGGATGACTTTTGCCTAGTAGAACTTGAAAAGGGTCCATAGGGTGGTCTCGGGACACCACATGTCGAATCGGGGTCGACAAGCCTGTTAAGGGGTCATTAAGGTCTCAAATGCAACTTCGATGGAATGATGACCATTTAGAATGCATTAAGACATGTTAGAAGACCCATTAAGACACACTTGAGCATAATAAGGCGTACTAGGACCCCTAGGGAGTCCCCATGACCTCTAGGAGTCCTAAGGCATGATAAGGCATACTAGGACCCCTAGGGAGTCCCCATGACCCCTTTTGACACATTCGAATGCTCAAGTTTATTTTAATGGGTCCTATGACCCCTTAAGATAGACTTGAGCATTCCAATACATCAAAAGTGGTCATGGGGACTCTCTAGGGGTCTTAACATGTGATAAGGTGTACTAGGACCCCTAGAGAGTCCGCATGATCCCTTTTGACATATTGAAACCCTCAAGTGTGTCCTAAGTAGTCCTATGACCCCTTAGGATACATTTGAGGGTTTCAATGTGTCAAAATGGGTCATGGAGACTCTCTAGGGGTCCTAACACATGATAAAACTTACTAAGACCCGTAGGGAGTCCTCATGACCCCTTTCGATACATTGTAATGTTCAAGTGTGTCTTAAGGGGTCTTAGGACCTCTTAAGACACACTTGAGTGTTCCAATTTGTTAAAAGGGGTCATGGGGACTCCCTATGGGTCTTAAGGCATGATAAGGCATTCTAAGACCCTTAAAGAGTCCCAATGACCCCTTTTGACCCCTAGGACCCCTTAAGACACACTTGAGCATTCCAATGTGTCAAAAGCGGTCATTGGGACTCCCTAAGGGTCTTAACGCATGATAAGGCATACTAGGACCCCTAGGGAGTCCTCATGACCCCTTTTGACACATTGGAACACTCAAGTGTGTCTTAAGGGGTCCTAATACCCCTTAAGACACACTTGAGCATTCTAATGTGTCAAAAGGGGTCATGGGGACTCTCTAAGGGTCCTAACATATGATAAGGCATACTAGGAACCCTAGGGAGTCCCCATGACCCCTTTTCACACATTGGAATGCTCAAGTCTGTCTTAAGGGGTTGTAGGACCCCTTAAGACACACTTGGGCATTCAAATGTGTCAAAAAAGGTCATGGGGACTCCCTAGAGGTCTTAGTATGCATTATCACACCTAAGGACACCTACAAAGTTCCCATGACCCCTTAAGACACATTGGAATACTCAAGTGTGTCTTAAGGGGTATTAAGACCCCTTAAGACACACTTGAGCATTCCAATGTGTTAAAAAGGGTTATGGGAACTCCCTAAGGGTCTTAATACGCCTTATCATGCCTTAGGACCCCTAAAAAGTCCCCAGGACCCCTTTTGACACATTAGAATGCTCAAGTATGTCTTAATGGGTCCTAATATGCCTTATCACATGTTAGGACCCCTAGAGAGTCCCCATGAACCTTTAAGACACATTGGAATGCTCAAGTGTGTCTTAAGGGGTCGTACGACCTCTTAAGACACACTTGACCATTTCAATGTGTCTTAAGGGATCATGGGGACTCCCTAGGGGTCCTAGTACATCTTATCATGTGTTAGGACCCCTAGAGAGTCTCCATGACCCCTTAAGACACATTAGAATTCTCAAGTGTGTCTTAAGGGGTATTAGGACCCCTTAAGACACACTTAAGTGTTCCAATATGTCAAAAAAGGTCATGGGGACTCCCTAGGGGTCCTAGTATGACTTATCACACGTTAAGACCCCTAGGGAGTCCCCATGACCCCTTAAGACACATTGGAATACTAAAGTGTTCCAATGTCTCTTAGGGGGTCATGGGGACTCCCTAGGGGTCCTAGTACGTCTTATCACGCCTTAGGACCCCTAGGGAGTCCCCATGACCCTTTTTGACACATTGGAATGCTCAAGTGTGTCTTAAGGGGTCCTACGACCCCTTAAGACACACTTTAGCATTCCAATGTGTCAAAAGGGGTCATGGCGACTCCCTAGTACCCCTTAAGACACACTTGAGCATTCAAATGTGTCAAAAGGGGTCATGGCGACTCCCTAGGGGTCTTAACATTTGATAATGCGTACTAGGACCTCTATGGAGTCCTCATGACCCCTTTTGACACATTTGAATGTTCAAGTGTGTCTTAAGGGGTCTTAATACCTCTTAAAACACACTTGAGCATTCAAATGTGTCAAAAGGGGTCATGGCAACTCTCTAGGGGTCCTAACGCTTGATAACACGTATTAAGACCCCTAGGGAGTCCCCATGACCCCTTTTGACATATTTGAATGCTCAAGTGTGTCTTAAGTGATCTTAAAGACATATTTGAACATTCAAATATGTCAAAAAGGGTCATGAGGAGTCCCTAGGGGTCCTAATACGTGTTATCGAGCGTTAGGACTTCTAGAGAGTCACCATGACCCCTTTTGACACATTTGAATACTCAAGTGTGTCTTAAGAGGTATTAAGACACACTTGAACATTCAAATGTGTCAAAAGGGTTCATGGAGACTCCCTAGGGGGCCCTAGTATGCGTTATCAAGTGTTAGGACCCATAAGGACTCCCCATGACCCATTTTTAAAAATTTGAATGCTCAAGTGTGGCTTAAGGGGTATTAAGACCTGTTAAGACACACTTGAGCCTTCAAATGTCTCAAAAGGGGACATGGGGACTCTCTAGGGGTCCTAGTACATGTTATCAAGCGTTAGGACCCCTAGCGAGTCTCCATGACTCTTTTTGACATATTTGAATGCTCAAGTGTGTCTTAAGGGGTCGTAAGACTGCTTAAGACACACTTGAGTATTCAAATATTTCAAAAGGGGTCATGGGGACTCCCTAGGGGTCCTAGTATGCCTTATCATGCGTTAGGACATTTAAAAAGTCTCCATGACCCCTTTTGACACATTTGAATGCTCAAGTGCGTCTTAAGGGATTCTAAGACCCTTTAAGACACACTTGAGCATTCAAATGTGTCAAAAGGGGTCATAGGGACTCCCTAGGGGTCCTAGTACGCATTATCAAGATTTAAGACCCCTAGGGAGTCTCCATTACCCCTTTTGACACATTTGAATGCTCAAATGTGTCTTAAGGGGTCTTAATACCCCTTGACACACTTGAGCATTCAAATGTGTCAAAAGGGGTCATGGGGGCTCCCTAGGGGTCCTACTATGCGTTATCAAGCGTTAAGACACCTAGGGAGTCTTCATGACCCCTTTTGACACATTTGAATGCTCAAGTGTGTCTTAAGAGGTATTAAGACCCCTTAAGACACACTTGAGCATTCAAATGTGTCAAAACGGGTCATAGGGACTCCCTAGGGGTCCTAGTATGTGTTATCAAGTGTTAGGACCCTTAGGGAGTGCCCATGACCCATTTTGACACATTTGAAGGTTCAATTATGTATTAAGGGGTATTAAGACCTTTTAAGACACTATTGAGCATTCAACTGTGTCAAAAGAGGTCATGTGGACTCCCTAGGGGGTCCTAGTACGCGTTATCAAGTGTTAGGACCCCTAAAGAGTCTCCATGACCTATTTTGACACATTTGAATGCTCAAGTGTGGCTTAAGGTGTATTAATATCATTTAAGCCACACTTGAACATTCAAATATGTCAAAAGGGGTCATGGAGACTCCTTAGGGATCCTAACGCTTGATAACGCATACTAGGACCCCCTAAAGAGTCCCCATGACCTTTTTTGACATATTTGAATGCTCAAGTGTTTATTAAAGTGTATTAATACCCCTTAATAAACACTTGAGTCTTCAAATGTGTCAAAAGGGGTCAAAGGGACTCCCTAGGGGTCCTAACACTTGATAACGTGTACTAAGACCCCTAGGGAGTCCCCATGACCTCTTTTGACATATTTGAATGCTCAAGTGTGTCTTAAGCGGTCTTAATACTCCTTAAGACATACTTGAGCATTAAAATATGTTAAAAGGGTTCATGAGGAGTCCCTAGGGGTCCTAGTATGCCTTATCACACATTAAAACCCATAGGAAGTCCCCATGAACCCTTTTGACACATTTGAATGCTCAAGTGTGTCTTAAGGGGTCTTAAGACCCCTTAAGACACACTAGAACATTCAAATGTGTCAAAAGGGTTCATGGGGACTCTCTAAGGGTCCTAATACACCTTATCACACATTAGGACCCTTAGGAAGTCCCTATGACCCCTTTTGACAAATTGGAACACTCAAGCATGTCTTGAGGGTTCTTAGGACCCCTTAAGACACACTTGAGCATGCAAATGTGTCAAAAAAGGTCATGGAGATTTTTTAGGAGTCTTAGTATGTCTTATCACTTGTTAAGACCCTTAAGAAGTCCCCATGACTCCTTTTGACACATTAGAACCCTCAAGTGTGTTTCAAGGGGTCGTAGAACCCCTTCAAACACACTTGAGGGTTCAAATGTGTCAAAAGGGGTCATGGGAATTTTTTGGGGGTCCTAGTATGTCTTATCACGTGTTAGGACTTTTAGGAAGTCTCTGTGACCCTTTTTGATACATTAGAACCCTCAAGTGTTTTCTAAGGGGTTGTAGGACCCCTTCGGACACACTTGAGGGTTCAAATGTGTCAAAAGGGGTGATGGAGACTTTATAGGGGTCCTAGTACACCTTATCATGTGTTAGGACCCCTAAAATGTCTCCATGACCCTTTTTGACACATTGGAATGCTCGAGTGCTACCACCCCTTCAAACACAGTCGAGTGCTAAGGTGTCCCCATGACCCTTTAAGACACACTTGAGCATTCAAATGTGCCAAAAGGGGTTATGAGTACTCCCTAGGGGTCCTAGTACATGATATCAAATGTTAGGACCCCTAGGGAGTCGCCATGACCTTTTTTGACACTTGAGGGGTATTAAGACCACTTAAGACACACTTGAGCATTCAAATGTGTCAAAAAGGGTCATGGGGACTCCCTAAGGGGTCCTAGTACGTGTTATCAAGCGTTAGGACTCCTAGGGAGTCCTCATGACCTCTTTTGACATATTTGAATGCTCAAGTGTGTCTTAAGGGGTTAATATCCCTTAAGACACACTTGAGCATTCAAATGTGTCAAAAGGGGTCATGGGGACTCCCTAGGGGTCCTACTACGTGTCATCAACTGTTAGGACCCCTAAGGAGTCGCCATAACCCTTTTTGACACATTTGAATAATCATTTGAATAATATACATATACATATACATATATATACACACACACACTCACACACATATATATATATAATACATATACTAATGTATACTAATATATTATATATAATATTACAAAGTAAGGAGAAACTCTTACAGAAATATGGAAATTATAATCTTCCTCCTAGAGCATACATTAATGAAGTTCTTCGTGCCTTATCAGAGGAAGCCAGCTGGATTGTTCAAGATTACGGTACTACATACAGAAATGCAGCATATCTTTTTGACCTAAATTTTTTTCTCATTTCTTTTAGGTCTTTAAAGGTCGTCGGCTAAATCTTTGTATTAAATGTGCCTTTTATAGGTGTCGTAAACCCTAGCTACGCAGAAATGGAGGCTTTGAAGAATAGTTCACTCGAGGCAGAGAGAGACTCCCTAAGGGTCCATTGGAATGCTCAAGTGTGTCTTAAGTGGTCCTAGGATCCTAATACCACTTAAGACACACTTGAGAATTCTAATGTGTCAAAAGAGGTTCTGGGGACTCCCTAGGGGTACTAGTACACCTTATCATGCATTAGGACACCTAGAGAGTCCCCATGAACCCTTAAGACACATTGGAATGCTCAAGTGTGTCTTAAGGGGTTGTAGGACCCCTTATGACACACTTGAGCATTCTAATGCATCAAAAAAGGTTATGGAGACTCCCTAGGGGTCATAGTATGCCTTCTCATGCCTTAGGACCCCTAGAGAGTCCCCATGATCGCTTCAGACACATTGGAATGCTCAAGTGTGTCTTAAGGGGTCGTAGGACCCCTTAAGACACACTTGAGCGTTTTAATGTGTCAAAAAGGGTCATGGGGACTCCCTAGGGGTCCTAGTACACCTGATCTGACACATTAAAATGCTCAAGTGTGTCTTAAGGGGTATTAGGACCCCTTAAGACACACTTGAGCATTTGAATGTGTCAAAAGGGGTCATGGGGACTCCCTAGGTGTCTTTGTATGTCTTATCATGCTCTAGGATGCCTAGGGAGTCCCCATAACCCCTTTTGATGCATTAGAATGCTCAAGTGTGTCTTATGGGGTCCTAATACTCCTTAAGACACACTTGAGCATTCCAATGTGTCAAAAAGGGTCATGGGGACTCCTTAAGGGTCCTAGTACTCCTTATCACGCATTAGGATACCTAGGGAGTTCCCATGACCCCTGTTGACACATTGAAATGCTCCAGTGTGTTTTAAGGGGTCGTAGGACCCCTTAAGACACACTGGAGCATTTCAATGTGTCAAAAGGGGTCATTGGGACTCCCTAGGGTTCTTAGTATGCCTTATCACACGTTAGGACCCCTAGGGAGTCCCGATGACCCTTTTTGACACATTGGAATGCTCAAATGTGTCTTAAGGGGTCGTAGGACCCCTTAAGACACACTTAACCATTCTAATGTGTCGAAAGGGGTCATGGGGACTCCCTGGGTGTCCTAATGTGCATTAGGACACCTAGGAAGTCCCCATGACCCCTTTTGACACATTGGAATGTTCAAGTGTGTCTTAAGGGGTCTTTTTGACGCATTGGAATGCTCAAGTGTGTCTTAAGGGGTCCTAACACACTTGAGTATTCCAATGCGTCAAAAGGGGTCATGGGAACTCCCTAGGGGTCCTAGTACACCTTATCACATATTAGGACATGTAGGGAGTTCCCATCACCCCTTTTGACTCATTAGAATGCTCGAGTGTGTCTTAAGGGGTCCTAGTACACCTTATCTGACGTCGAGACTCTCTAGGGTAGGACCCCTTAAGACACACTAGAGTGTCCCAATGTGTCAAAAGGGGTCATCAAGACTCTCTAGGGGTCCTAATGCTTGATAAGGTGTACTACGACCCCTTAATAGACATTGGAACACTTTAGTATTTTAATGTGTCTTAAGGGGTCATGGGGACTCCCTAGGGGTCCTAACATGTGATAAGGCATACTAGGACCCCTAGGGAGTCCCCATGACCTTTTTTGACACACTGGGACACTTAAGTGTGTCTTAAGGGGTCCTAATACCCCTTAAGACACACTTGAGTGTTCCAATGTGTCAAAAAGGGTCATGGGGACTCCCTAGGGGTCCTAAGACATACTAGGATGCCTAGAAAGTTCCCATGAGCCCTTAAGACACATTAGAATGCTCAAGTGTGTCTTAAGGGGTCCTCTGACCTCTTAAAACACACTTAAAAATTCCAATGTGTCTTAAGGGGTCATGGGGACTCTATAGAGGTCCTAACACATGATAAGGCTTACTAGGACCTCTAGGGAGTCCCCATGACCCCTTTTGACACATTAGATGCTCAAGTGTGTCTTAAAAGGTCCTATGACCCCTTAGACACACTTGAGCATTCCAATGTGTCTTAAGGGGTCATGGGGACTCTCTAGGGGTCCTAACGTGTGATAAGGCATACTAGGACCCCTAGAGAGTGCCCATGACCACTTAAGACACATTAGAATGCTCAAGTGTGTCTTAAGGGGTCGTACGACCCCTTAAGACACACTTGAGCATTCTAATGTGTCTTAAGGGTTCATGGAGACTCTCTAGGGGTCCTAATGTGTGATAAGGCATATTAGGACCCCTTAAGACATACTTGAGCATTCCAATGTGTCAAAAAAGGTCCTGGGGACTCTTTAGGGGTCCTAAGACATGGTAAGGTGTATTAAGACCCCTAGGGAGTCCCCATAACCCCTAATCACACATTGGAATACTCAAGTGTGTCTTAAGGGGTCCTATGACCCCTTAAGACACACTTGAGCATTCCAATGTGTCTTAAGGGGTCATGAGGACTCTCTAGGGGTCCTAACACATGATAAGGCATACTAGGACCCCTAGGGAGTCCCCATGACCACTTAAGACACATTGGACGACCCCTTAAGACACACTTGAGTATTCCAATGTGTCTTAAGGGTTCATGGAGACTCTCTAGGGGTCCTAATGTGTGATAAGGCATATTAGGACCCCTTAAGACATACTTGAGCATTCCAATGTGTCAAAAGAGGTCCTAGGGACTCTTTAGGGGTCCTAAGGCATGATAAGGTGTATTAAGACCCCTAGGGAGTCCCCATAACTCTTAAACACACATTGGAATGCTCAAGTCTGTCTTAAAGGGTCCTATGACCCCTTAAGACACACTTGAGCATTCCAATGTGTCTTAAGGGGTCATGAGGACTCTCTAGGGGTCCTAACGCATGATAAGGCATACTAGGACCCCTAGGGAGTCCCCATGACCACTTAAGACATATTGGAATGCTCAAGTATGTCTTAAGGGGTCATACAACCCCTTAAGACACACTTGAGCATTCCAATGTGTCTTAAAGGTTCATGGAAACTCTCTAGGGGTCCTAACGTGTGATAAGACATATTAGGACCCCTTAAGACATACTTGAGCATTCCAATATGTCAAAAGGGGTCTTGGGGACTCTTTAGAGGTCCTAAGGCATGATAAGGCATATTAAGACCCCTAGGGAGTCCCCATAACCCCTTTTGACACATTCGAATGCTCAAGTGTTTCTTAAGGGGTCCTATGACCCCTTAAGACACACTTGAGCATTCCAATGTGTCTTAAGGGGTCATGGGGACTCTCTAAGGGTCCTAATGCATGATAAGGCGTACTAGGACCCCTAAGGAGTCCCCATGACCCCTTAAGACACATTGGAATGCTCAAGTGTGTCTTAAGGGGTCGTACAACCCCTTAAGACACACTTGAGCATTCCAATGTGTCTGAAGGGTTCATGGAGACTCTCTAGGGGTCCTAACATGTGATAAGGTGTATTAGGACCCCTTAAGACATACTTGAGCATTTCAATGTGTCAAAAGGGGTCCTAGGGACTCCTTAGGGGTCCTAAGACATGATAAGGCGTATTAAGACCTTTAGAGAGTCTCTATAACCCCTTTTAACACATTGGAATGCACAAGTGTGTCTTAAGGGGTCCTAATACCCCTTAAGACACACTTGCGTATTCCAATCTATCTTAAGGGGTCGTGGGGATTCTGTAGGTGTCCTAAAGTGTGACAATGCATACTAGGACCTCTGGAGAGTCCCCATGACCCCTTTTGACACATTTGAATGCCTAAGTGTGTCTTAAGGGGTCCTACAACCCCTTAAGACACACTTGAGCATTCCAATGTGTCAAAAGGGGTCATGGGGACTTTCTAAGAGTCCTAGTATGCCTTATCATGCGTTAGGACCCCTAGAGAGTCCCCATGACCCCTTTTGACACATTGGAATGCTCAAGTGTGTCTTAAGGGGTATTAGGACCCCTTAAGACACACTTGAGTGTTCCAATGTGTCAAAAGGGGTCATGGGGACTCCTTAGGGGTCCTAGTATGCCTTATCATGCGTTAAGACCCCTACGGAGTCCCAATGACCCCTTTTGACATAGTGGAATGCTTAGGTGTGTCTTAAGGGGTCCTAGGGGTCAAAAGGGGTCATTGGGACTCCTTAAGGGTCCTAGTATGCCTTATCACGCCTTAAGACCCCTAGGGAGTCTCCATGACCCCTTTTGACAAATTGGAATGCTCAAGTGTGTCTTAAGAGGTTCTAAGACCTCTTAAGACATACTTGAACATTACAATGTATCAAAAGGGGTCATGGGGACTCCCTACGGGTCCTAGTAAGCCTTATCATGCGTTAGGACTCCTAGAGAGTCCCTATGACCTCTTTTGACACATTGGAACCCTCAAGTGTGTCCTAAGGGGTCATAGGACCGCTTAGGACACACTTGAGGGTTCCAATGTGTCAAAAGGGGTCATGGGGACTCTCTAGGGGTCCTAGTACACCTTATCACACGTTAAGACCCCTAGAGAGTCCCCATGAGCACTTTTGACACATTGGACCCCTAGAGAGTCCCCATGACCCCTTTTGACACATTGGAAACCTCAAGTGTGTCCTAAGGGGTCCTATGATCCCTTAGGACACACTTGAGGGTTCCAATGTGTCAAAAGGGGTCATGGGGACTTTCTAGGGGTCCTAGTACACCTTATCACACGTTAAGACCCCTAGAGAGTCCCCATGACCACTTTTGATGCATTGGAATGCTGAAGTCTATTTTAAGGGGTCGTAGGACCCCTTAAGATAGACTTGAGTATTCCAATGTGTCAAAAGGGGTCATGGGGACTCCCTAGGGGTCCTAGTACACCTTATCATGCCTTAGGACTCCTAGGGGTCATGGGGACTCCCTACGGGTCCTAGTATGCTTTTTCATACTCAAGTGTGTCTTAAGGGGTCCTCTAACTGTCCTAATGCATTCTAAAGGGTCATCGTTCCATCAAAGTTGTATTTGAAATCCTAATGACCCCTTAATGGGCCTATCGACCCCGATTCGACATGTGGTGTCCCGAGACCACCCCATGGACCCCTTTCGAGTTCTACTAGGTAAAAATCATCCAAATTTGGTACGTAGGTCCTCTGACATGTCCTAATGCATTGCAAAGGGTCCCAGTTTCATCAAAGTTGCATTTGGAACCCTAATGACCCCTTAACAAGCTTGCTAATCCTGATTCGACATGTGGTGTCCCGAGAGCACCCCATGGACCCATTTTGAGTTCTACTATGCAAAAGTTTTGAAAATTTGGTATGTAGGTCCTCTGACATGTCCTAATGGGTTCCAAAGGGTCACTGCTCCATGGAAGTTTCATTTGGAACCCTAATGACTCCTTACCAGGCCTATCGACCCTGATTCGACATGTGGTGTCCCGAGAGCACCCCATGGACCCCTTTTGAGTTCCACTATGCAAAAGTCATCCAAATTTGGTAGGTAGGTCCTCTGACATGTCCTAATGCATTGCAAAGGGTCCCCGTTCCATTGAAGTTGCATTTGAAACCCTAATAACCCCTTAACAGGCCTACCGGCCCTGATTTGACATGTGGTCTCCCGAGAGCACTCCATGGACCCGTTTCGAGTTCTACTAGGAAAAAGTCATCTGACTCATGGAATTAGTCCTTTGAAATTTCCTAATGTGTTCCAAAGGGTCACCATTTCATCAAAGTTTCATTTCAAACACTATTGACCCCTTAACAGGCCTACCGGCCCCATTTCAACATGTAGTCTCCCGAGAGCACCCCATTAACCCCTTTTGAGTTCTACTAGGAAAAAGTCATCCAAATTTGGTAAATAGGTCCTATGAAATGTTCTAATGTGTTACAATGGGTCACTATTTCATCAAAGTTTCATTTCAAACCCTATTGACCCCTTAATAGGCCTAACGACCCTATTTCGACATGTGGTCTCCTGAGAGCACCCCATAGACCCCTTACGAGATCTAGGAGGAAAAAGTCATCCAAATTTTGTACATAGGTCCTATAACATATCCTAATGTGTTCCAAAGGGTCACTATTCCATCAAAGTTTCATTTGGATGACACCTTAACAGGCCTACCGACCCCGATTCGACATGTGGTCTCCCGAGAGAACCCCATGGACCCCTTTCAAGTTCTACTAGGGAAACGTCATCCAAATTTGGTACGTAGGTCCTTTGACATGTACTAATGCATTGCAAAGGGTTTTTTTTCCATCAAAGTTTCATTTGGAACCCTAATGACCCCTTAACAGGCCTACCGACCCTGATTCGACATGAGGTCTCCTGAGAGCACCCCATGGACCCCTTTCAAGTTATACTAGGAAAAATTAGTCCAAATTTGTTACATAGGTCCTATGACATGTTGTAATGCATTTAAAATGGTCACCATTCCATCAAAGTTTCATTTGGAACCCTAATGACCCTTTAATAGGCCTACCAACCCCGTTTCGACATGTGGTCTCCCGAGAGCACCCCATAGACCACTTTCGAGTTATACTTAGAAAAAGCCATCCAAATTTGGTACATAAGTCCTCTAACATGCCGTAATGAATTCCAAAGGGTCACCATTCCATCGAAGTTGCATTTCAAACCCTAATGACCCCTAATAGGCCTACCGACCCCGATTCGACATGAGGTCTTCCGAGAGCACCCCATCGACCCCTTTCAAGTTCTACTAGGGAAAAGTCATCCAAATTTGTACATAGGTTGTAGGATATGTCCTAATGTGTTCCAAAGGTTCACTATTCTATCAAATTTGTATTTGGAACCCTAATGACCCCATAACAGGCCTACCAACCCTAATTCGACATGAGGTCTCTCAAGAGCACCCCGTGGACCCCTTTCAAGTTCTACTAGGCAAAAGTCATCCAAATTTGGTATGTAGGTCCTATGAAATGTCCTAATATATTTCAAAGGGTCACTATTCCATCAAAGTTGCATTTTGAACCCTAATGACCCCTTAACAGGCCAATCCACCCTAATTCGACATGTGGTCTCCCGAGAGCACCCCATGGACCCCTTTCGAGTTCTACTAGGCAAAAGTCATCCAAATTTGGTACGTAGCTCCTATGACATGTTCTAATGCATTCCAAAGGGTCACTATTCCATTGAAGTTTCATTTTTAACCCCAATGACCCCTTAATAGGCCTACCGACCCCGATTCGACATGAGGTTTCCCGAGAGTAACCCATGGACCCCTTTTGAGTTATTTTAGGAAAAAGTCATATGAATCATGGAATTAGGTCCTCTTACATGTCCTAATGCATTACAAAGGGTCACCATTCCATTGAAGTTTTATTTTAAACCTTAATGCCCCCTTAACAGGACTACCAACCCCGATTCGACATGAGGTCTCCCGAGAGCACCCCATGGACCCCTTTCCAGTTCTAATAGGAAAAAGTCATCTAAATTTGGTACATAGGTCCTATGACATGTCCTAATGCATTCCAAAGGGTCACCATTCTATCAAAATTTTATTTGGAACCCTAATGACCCCTTAATAGGCCTACCGACCCCATTTCGACATGTGATCTCCCAAGAGCACACCATGGACCCCTTTTGACTTTTACTAGGCAAAAGTCATCCAAATTTGGTACATAGGTCCTATGACATATCCTAATGTGTTCCAAAGGGCGATCGTTTTATCAAAGTTTCATTTGGAACCCTAATGACCTCTTAACATGCAGGTACCGGGCCCGATTCAACGTGTGGTCTCCCAAGAGCACCCCATGGACCCCTTTCGAGTTCTACTAGGAAAAAGTTATCCAAATTTGGTACATAGGTCATCTGATATGTCCTAATGCATTCCAAAGGATCACCGTTCATCGAAAGTTTCATTTTGAACCCCGATGACCCCTTAAGTCACCTATCGACCCCGAATTGCACAATGGTCTCCCAAGAGCACCCCATGGACCCTTTTCGAGTTTGATTAATCAAAATTCATCTAAATTGTGGAGTTAGGTCCTCTGACATGCCCTAATGCATTCCAAATGGTCACCATGCATCAAAGGTTGTCTCACGAGCCCTAATGACCCCTTAAGATGCCTAGCGACACTGATTGGACATGTGGTTTCCTAAGAGCACCCCATGGACCCTTTTTGAGTTGGACTAAGAAAAAGTCATTAAAATTTGCTACATTGGTACTCGGACATGCCCTATTGCCTTCCAAATGGTCACTGTACATCCGAAGTTGCCTCACAAACCCTAATTACCCCTTAAGACGTCTAGCGACCCTGATTCGACCTATTGTCTCATGAGAGGATCTGTTATAACTTAAATTAAATATTAAAATAATATATAAAATATTTGAAAAAATACAATATTTAATAGACTAAATATATAATATATATTAGATATTACATTTAATATATATTATCAAATATACAATATATTAATGTCCTATTCATTTTATATATTATATATATTAGACATTATATTATATTTTATTATATTATATACACAACAATATTTAATATATAATTTATAATATATACATATACATATATATATATATATATATATATATATATATATATATATATATATATATATATATATATATATATATATATATATATATATATATATATATATATATATATATATATATATTATGTAACATTTATATTATAATATAAAAATATTGCATTTAATATAAATCTGAATAGACTATATACTTAGGCCGTTTAAATTGATATTATCGAATATATAATATATAATATATATACTATATAATATAAAATATAAAACCTAAATATAAAATATATAAATTATTCATTGTCAGGGTGAAAGAAAAAAATATCAAAATTAAAGTGAAATAAAAAAAGAGTGGGAGGGGGAAACTTTTCAAATTTGAAATTAAAGCAAAATCGGGTAATAGCTTTGGAAACCAAAGCTCCATGGTCAATGCTGAAGGTGTGCAAAAAATGTGGTTTTTCTCTGTTTTTCTTATGTGAACACATCGACCATTAGGTTGACGACTTTTTTTCCATCCAATTTTGATAAAATGAAAAGGGTTTCTTCAGATGATTGTCAGCTTTCCATCGATATAAGTGCTGTCAGATTTTGAATTTGTTAAGTATTTATTAGTTATTTTCTAGTTCACTTATGTCTAAAGTCCTGATTGACATATTGATGGAAAAATAGCTATAACTTTCAAACCGTATAACATTTTTGAAATCTGAAAGATGTGTCACATTCTATGCTTCATCTAGTATAAGAAAAAATTTAAAAAAATTGAATTATGATAAGTTTTCAATGAGTTAAGGTGGTCAGACAGGAGAGTTTTTAAATTCTGAAAGCGTTGTAGCAAAAAAATCATAATTAATTATCTATTTGGAATAAAAATACCAAAAAATATGCGTCACATCTAGGCATGAGTCAACTACTTATATATAGAATATTTTAAAAAAATATTATCATTTTTTTTTTATTAGGGTGGTCAGACATACACGTACTTCTTATTTTTTTGCTGAAATGTGTGTAGTGCTGCATTGCAATCTATACTTTTTACCAATCATATTAATTTTTTTTCAGAAAAGGCTTAGTAGTTTAGAAACTACATTCAATTTCCTACAAATTATATTGTTACAACTTTTTGATATTAGGTTGATAACTAGTTCAATTTTTCATGCCAAGTTGACTAATCCTGATTGTCTGATTTTTCATTGCCACTTAAGGGCATAGTTTGGCCCCTCATGATCCTGCACATACCTGGGGACTCTCTAGGTGCCCTAATGCTTGATAAGGTGTACTAGTACCCCTAGGGAGACCCTAGAACCCCTTTTGACACATTAGAATGCTCAAGTGTGTCTTAAGTGGTATTAGGATCCCTTAAGACACACTTGAGCATTCTAATGTGTCAAAAAGGGTCATGGGGACTCCGTAGGGGTCCTAGTATGCCTTATCACATGTTAGGACCCCTGGAGAGTCTCTATGACCCCTTTTGACACATTGGTATGTTCAAGTGTGTCTTAAAGGGTATTAGGACCCCTTAAGACACACTTGAGCATTCTAATGTGTTAAAAGGGGTCATGGGGACTCCTTGGATGTCCTAATGCATGATAAGGCACATTAGGACACCTAGGGAGTCCCCATGACCCCTTTTGATGCATTAGAATTCTCAAGTGTGTCTTAAGGGGCCCTAATACCCCTTAAGACACACTTGAACATTCTAATGTGTCAAAAGGGGTCATGGGGACTGCCTAGGGGTCCTAGTATGCCTTATCATGCATTAGAACACCTAGGGTGTTCCCATGATCCCTTTTGACACATTGGAATGCTCAATTGTGTCTTAAGGGGTCCTAAGACCCCTTAAGACACACTACAGCATTGTAATGTGTCAAAAGGGTTCATGGGGACTCTCTATGGATTCTAACGCGTGATAAGGTGTACTGGGACCCCTAGGGAGTCTCAATGACCCCTTTTGACACATTGGAACGCTCAAGTGTGTCTTAAGGGGTCGTAGGACCCTTTAAGACACACTTGAGCATTCCAATGTGTCAAAAGGGGTCATGAGGACTCTCTAGGGGTCCTAACGCGTGATACGGCATACTAGGACCCCTTAGGGAGTCCCAATGACCCCTTTTGACACATTGGAATGCTCAAGTGTGTCTTAAGGGGTCGTAGGACCCTTTAACAGTTAACATTAAACAAGGAGCAAACTCCTCAACACATCTTGGAAACCATTGAATTCAATAATAAATGAAACCTAACACCAACACTATTCCTTCCATTTACTTCTACCAAGAATAAAGCATTTAATCCATTCAACATTACATATAATCATTAGACAGTTACATTTCCTGACTGTGTAGAGGAACAGTCATGACCAAAACAATCAAAACTACTTTCACCCTTGCACAAGCTATTCCAAACTTCAAGTAAAATGAGCAATATGATATATCAAATCATTCATATTCATAGTAACCATTTGAAGGATCATTTTGTCAATGAACCCTTTGATTTTACCCCTGCCGAAGAGAAAGGAAACCTCAAAATAGAGAAAGGAAACTTAGTAAAACCAGTCTATGCCAATGTTTGTGAGGGTATAGTCATGATAAGTGCCTCTCAAACCTCTCCAAACATGTAAGATTGTCTTTAAATACTTTATTGATCTCTTCTAAACATTAACCAATTCAAACTTACATTTGAATCCACACACAATAACCCCAAAATGAAGGGTTTTGTATCCTTTAATGAATCTCAGTCACTGGTAGCGCATGGAAAGTCAAACCAGTAGTCTCCAAAGCATTCAATAAGTGACTAGATTGTATTTAATACACACTATTCCTTCCATTCACTTCTACCAAGAATAAAACATTTAATCCATTCAACATTACATATAATCATTAAACAGTTACATTTCTTGACTGTGTACTAGAGGAACAGTTAGAAAATGTAACTGTCTAAACGATCCAAACATTTGAAAATAGTGAATCGATATCCTTGAGCACAAGCACCAATAATATCAAATAATGGAGATAAAGCACGGGCTAGGGCACAACACCAGTAGAATGCGGTCATTTTAGAGAGCATTCGTGATCAAATAAAATGCAATGCATTTGAAATTTGCAATTGAATATGATGCCAGATGCTCGAAAGATGAAGAAATCACATACCTTCTCTCGTGCTCAGCTTGCTCTCCTCTATCCAATCGAAATAAAAATGATGAGGCTATTTCACTTTTTTTTTCATAGCCAAATCTTCCTTGTACCACATAAAGAACATGCCATTGGTTCAGTTTTGTAATTTGTTTTTTGTGTAATTAGTAATTGGTAGATTAAATGCATATATCACCTTTATCAGTTTAATTAGCATGTTATTATCATATCAGATAAAGTATGTTTAAGAATTGTTGGGACTGGTACTTTTGCGTGTATTAAACATAATAGAATTTTTAGCATATTATTATCAATCTATTTCTTTGTTCTAAACATGCCATTGGTTCAGTTTTGTAGATTTGTTTAATCCGTTAAATGCATTTTTCATGAGGAGGGGCCTTGTTCTCAGGAGATTGATGAAGATTGTGCACCTCAAAAACCAATTCATAAGGTACCAATCATGTTTCCTATTTGCTTATATTTTTGGATTAGTAAATCTCCTTATAAGTTTCATGTCCTTTCTTTTGATTACTATGGATGAGATATATATCTTACATTTAACATTCAACTTCTTTACATTTTAGAACATGTAGTGTTTTTTTTGAGGATTTTACCAAATCAACTTTTAACATAAACTGAAAACACAAAATGGATATCTTTCCCTTTCAACTTGACAAAATATTTGCATTTGACCAATAACTGCAAGCAACTAAATGATAAATCCACATACCTGTATCTTTGTAAAATACCTAGAACATCAAAAAGATGGCTAAGTGGCTGCCACCATGATTTTTATCTACTGAATATGGGAAAAAAAAACACCAAAAAAATCAAATAGAAAACATGATTGGTCATTTCAGAGAGCATTCATGATCAAATAAAATGCAATGCCTTCTCTCGCACTCGATCAACTTTCACCCGCTTGTTTTCTCCCACTCCTTTTCTCTACAAATGAAATAAAAATGATTTGGCCGTTTCAAAATAGTGAATCGATATCCTTGAGCACAAGCACCAATAACATCAACTATTTTGATATGTGGATACCCTAATGTTGGCAAGAGTTCTTTTATTAATAAGATTACTCTGCAAGCTTGAAGAAGCGATATATTTTGGCAAATGAAGAGTAGAAAGACGATGATATTCCTGAGATCATGGATGGACACAATGTTGCAGACAGAATGGGAAGACATCTTTCTATACTGGCCCTAGATCCTTCAACAATTGGGGTAGGATCCAGACCCAGGCTAAAAATATGTCTTCCTTTCTATTGCAAAATTATCCCTTCTTTGGCCTCCACTCATTCCTCTTCTCAAAAATGGTTATCTAGAAACTTTGGATACTGTTTCTCATACATGCATGAAATGTGCTAGTGATTGTATAAAATTACTTTAGGCCTCTAGTATTGATGAGATGTACAAGTGTAAAATGTTTTTGTGAGACTGGGATCAATTTGTGCAGTGTACATAAATGCAAGGTGGTGATTATTCTTGACGATCGACATGTAGCTAGGACAGTCACTAGGACTAAAGATAAAATAGCTCAAGAGACCATCATAGGTTCTCTCTTTCTTCGGTCTATATTATTGACATAATGTTTTACCTTTCATTAGCTCATCAAATCCAGGGATTTGAAAGAATTTAATAGAATATTTTCAAGACAACATATATTATTTAAGTTGCACGAATTTATCTACTTCACGCACTTGTAGACTATGAGGATGGTGATAAAGAAGCATGGTCATGGCCATGCTTCTTTATCATCGTCCTCATAGTCTACAAGTGTGCAAAGTAGATAAATTCATGCAATGTCAACATAAATAATATACATTGTCATGAAAATATTCTATTAAATTCATTCAAATCCCCGGATTTGATGAGCTAATGAAAGGTAAAACATTCTGTCAATAATATAGACTGAAGAAAGAGAGAACCTATGATGGTCTCTTGAGCTGCTTTATCTTTAATGTGCATATCCATCTATTTTTCGACACTTAATCATTAATTCTAACAGAACTGCTATGCATTCAATAGATAAAATGTTGAAGAAAACTAATTTACGACAATAGTTCTGACAGTAATGCTATACGTTCGACAGGGAATTTGTCAAAGAAATAATGAAGGACTGTCGCTCTTCCGACATTTCAAGTGTCGAAAATAGAAATTTTTTGACAAATGGTTTGACATTAATTCCATATCACCAATGGGTATATCTGTCAGAATTAAGTGGACATTGTTGCTATGCCGATAGTTATAATGTCAGAAAAGATATCTTTTCGATAGTTAATAGGTATTGTGTTGGAATTCCGATGGATAAACCGTAGAAAATGCCATAATGAAGTTGTTTTTGAAATTCAAGTTTTCGATGTGATATGGTGTCGGTAAACTGATGGTAACATCTTCTGTTGCAATTTCCAATGCAAAAATGATGATGAACCCATCTATCAAAATGCTGACAAATTAGCATTGCAAATCTGACAAATGGCCATCAGAATTTGACCCCAAATGTAGCAGTGTATGATGCCTTCGGACACACTTGAGCATTCAAATGTGTCAAAAGGTGTCATGGGGACTTCCTAGGGGTCCTAATACACCTTATCGCATGTTAGGATCCCTAGGAAGTCCATGTGCCCCTTTTGACACATTGTAAAGCTCAAGTGTGTCCTAAGGGTACCTACGATGCACTTGACAATTCAAATGTGTCAAAAGAGGTTATAGAGACTTCCTAGGGGTCCTAATAAGCCTTATCATGCGTTAGGACCCCTAGGAAGTCCCCGTGACCCCTTTTGACACATTTGAAAGCTCAAGTGTGTCCTAATGGGTCCTACCACCCCTTCGAACACACTTGAGCATTCAAATGTGTCAAAAGGGCTCATAGGGACTTCCTAAGGGTCCTAATAAGCCTTATCGCATGTTAGGACCCCTAGGAAGTCTCTGTGACCCCTTTTAACACATTAAAATGCTCAAGTGTGTCATAAGGGGTCCTACGATGCCTTTAGACACACTTGAGCATTCAAATGTGTCAAAAGAGGTCATGGGGACTTCCTAGGGGTCCTAGTAGGCCTTATCGCTAGTTAAGACCCCTAGGAAGTCCCCGTGACCCCTGTGGACACATTGGAATGCTGAAGGGTGTCCTAAGGGGTCCTACAACACCTTCTGACATACTTGAGCATTCAAATGTGTCAAAAGGGGTCATGGGGACTTCCTAGGGGTCCTAATAGGCCTTATCATGCATTAGGACACCTAGGAAGTCCCTGTGACCCCTTTTGACACATTGGAACACTCAAGTGTGTCATATGAGGTCCTATGATGCTTTCAGACACACTTGAGCATTGAAATGTGTCAAAAGGGGTCACGGGGACTTCCTAGGGGTCCTAATAGGCCTTATCACATGTTAGGACCCCTAGGAAGTGCTCGAATCCCTGTGGACACATTCAAACACTCAAGTGTGTCATAAGGGGTCCTACAGCCCCTTCAAACAAACTTGAGCATTCAAATGTGCCAAAAGGGGTCATAGGGACTTCCTAGGGGTCCTAATAAGCCTTATCATGTGTTAGGACCCTTAGGAAGTCCCCGTGACCCCATTTGACACAATGGAAAGCTCAAGTGTGTCCTAAGGGGTCCTATGACACCTTCAGACACACTTGACCATTCAAATGTGTCAAAAGGGATCATAGAGACTTCCTAGGGGTCCTAATAAGCCTTATCACGTGTTAGAACCCCTAGGAAGTCCTTGTGACCCCTTTTGACACATTGGAAAGCTCAAGTGTGTCCTAACGGGTCCTATGGCCCATTCAAACACACTTGGGAATTCAAATGTGTCAAAAGGGGTGATCATGACTTCCTAGGGGTCCTAATAGGCCTTATCATGCGTTAGGACCCCTAGGAAGTCCCTATAACCTCTTTTGACACATTGGAATGCTAAAGTGTGTCATAAGGAGTCGTACAACACCTTCAGACACACTTGAGCATTCAAATGTGTCAAAAGGGGTCATGGGGACTTCTTTGGGGTCCTAGTAGGCCTTATCAAGAGTTAGGACCCCTAGAAAGTCCCTGTGACCCCTATGGACACATTGGAATGCTCAAGTGTGTCCTAAGAGGTCCTACGGCCCCTTTGGACACACTTGAGCATTCAAATGTGTCAAAAGGGTCATGGGGACTTCCTAGGGGTCCTAATAGGCCTTATCATGCATTAGGACCCCTAGGAAGTCCCCGTGACCACTTTTGACACATTGGAATGCTCAAGTGTGTCATAAGGGGTCCTACGACACCTTTAAATACAATTGAGCATTTAAATGTGTCAAAAGGGGTCATGGGGACTTCCTAGGGGTCCTAATAGGCCTTATCACACATTAGGACCCCTAGGAAGTCCTCGTGACCCCTATGGACACATTCGAATGCTCAAGTGTGTCCTAAGGGGTCCTACGATGCCTTAGGACACACTTGAGCATTCAAATGTGTCAAAAGGGGTCATGGGGACTTACTAGGGGTCCTAGTAGGCCTTCTGGTGAGTTAGGACACCTAGGAAGTCATCATGACCCCTATGTACACATTGGAACACTCAAGTGTGTCCTAAGGGGGCCTAGGGTCCCTTCAAAAACACTTTAGAATTTAAATATGTCAAAAGGGGTCATAGCGACTTCCTAGGGGTCCTAGTAGGCATTATCATGAGTTAGGACCCCTAGGAAGTCCCCGTGACCCCTGTGGACACATTGGAAAGCTCAAGTGTGTCCTAAAGGGTCCTACGGCCCCTTCGGACACACTTGAGCATTCAAGTGTGTCAAAAGGGGTCATGGGAACTTCCTAAGGGTCCTAGTAGGCCTTATCACAAGTTAGGACCCTTAGGAAGTCCCCATGGCCCCTGTGGACACATTGGAATGCTCAAGTGTGTCATAATGGGTCTTATGGCCCCTTCAAATGCACTTGAGCATTCAAATGTGTCAAAAGGGGTCATAGGGATTCCTAGGGGTCCTAATAATCCTTATCGCATGTTAGGTCCCTTAGGAAGTCCCTGTGACCCCTTTTGACACATTGGAAAGCTCAAGTGTGTCCTAAGGGGTCCTATGATGCCTTCAGACACACTTGAGCATTCAAATGTGTCAAAAGGGGTCATAAAGACTTCCTAGGGGTCCTAATAAGCCTTATCACATGTTAGGACCCCTAGGAGGTCCCCATGACCCCTTTTGACACATTAGAAAGCTCAAGTGTGTCCTAAGGGGTCCTACGATGCCTTTGGACACACTTGAGCATTCAAGTGTGTCAAAAGGGGTCATGGAGACTTCCTAGGGGTCCTAATAGGCCTTATCATGCATTAGGACTGCTAGGAAGTCCCCGTGACCCCTTTTGACACATTGGAACACTCAAATGTATCATAACGGGTCCTATAGCCCCTTCAGACACATTTGAGCATTCAAATATGTCAAAAGAGGTCATGGGGACTTCCTAGGGGTCTGAATAGGCCTTATCGCACATTAGGACCCCTAAGAAGTCCCTGTGACCCCTTTTGACACATTGGAATGCTCAAGTGTGTCTGAAGGCATTGTAGGACCCCTTAGGACACACTTGAGCATTCAAATGTGTCAAAAGGGGTCACGGGGACTTCCTAAGGGTCCTAATAGGCCTTATCACACATTAGGACCCCTAAGAAGTCCCTATGACCCCTGTGGACACATTGGAATACTCAAGTGTGTCATAAGCTATCCTACGGCCCCTTCGAACACACTTGAGCATTCAAATGTGTCAAAAGGGGTCATAGGGTCTTCCTAAGGGTCCTAATGCACGATAAGGCCTATTAGGACCCCTAGGAAGTCCCCGTGACCCCTTTTGACACATTTGAATGCTCAAGTGTGTCTGAAGGGGTCCTACAATTCCTTCAAACACACTTGAGCATTCCAATGTGTCAAAAGGGGTCACGGGGACTTCCTAGGGGTCCTAATAAATGATAAGGCCTATTAGGACCCCTAGGAAGTCCCTATGACCCCTTTTGACACATTTGAATGATCAAGTGTGTCAGAGGATCCGTAGGACCGCTTATGACACAATTGAGCATTCCAATGTGTCCACAGGTGTCACGAGGACTTCCTAGGGGTCCTAACTTGTGATTAGGCCTATTAGGACCCCTAGGAAGTCCCCATGATCCCTTTTGACACATTTGAATTCTCAAGTGTGTCCGAAGGTGTCGTAGGACCCCTTATGGGACACTTGAGCATTCCAATGTGTCCATAGGGGTCACGTGGACTTCCTAGGGGTCCTAACTCATGATAAGGTCTACTAGGACCCCTAAGGGGTCCTACGGCCCTTTCAGACACACTTGAGCATTCAAATGTGTCAAAAGGGGTCATGGGGACTTCCTAGGGGTCCTAATAGGCCTTATCACGTGTTAGGAACCCCAGGAAGTCCCTGTGACCCCTATGGACACATTGGAACACTCAAGTGTGTCCTAAGGAGTCCTACAACCTCTTCAGACATACTTGAGCATTCAAATGTGTCAAAAGGGTTCATGGGGACTTCCTAGGGGTCCTAATATGCCTTATCGTGCATTAGGACCCTTAGGAAGTCCCCATCACCCCTTTTGACACATTCAAATGCTCAAGTGTGTGCTAAGGGGTCCTACGAAACCTTCGAACACACTTGAGCATTCAAATGTGTGAAAAGGGGTCACGGGGACTACTAGGGGTCATGGGGACTTCCTAGGGGTCCTAGTACTAGTTTCTAGGATAGATGAAGACATCTACTTATTCAATATAGTCAGACCATCGAAATTACAAGGGGTCCTAGTATGCCTTATCAAATACATTATATATATAATATGTATTATATATATTATATACATTAGTATATATAATATGTATTAGTATATATAATATATTATATATATTATATACATTAGTATATAATACATTAGTACATATAGTACATTAGTATATATATAATATACATTACATATATATCATATGCCTCTTATATATATTATATACATTAGTATATAATACATTCTAGTATATATATAATATACATTTTATATATTATATACCCCATTTTATATTTAAAAGTTCTTGATTTTTTAATTTTCTCCCACCCTTTTTGCATGTGCCTGGAAATATCAGGTACTCGATTTGTCACTGGTCATATTTGACCAAAATATTCCCTGTCCCCACAGACTAGACAATCACAGGATTTCAAACTTTTTCACGGGTTGCAGGAAAAAACAACGTGATTTGGGTCCCATTTTTTTGTTTTGTCAACTTGTGGTCTCACCATGGGAAGCAATAGTAGTTGAAAGGGTAAATGGAAGAGGAAGGTGACGAATGAAGAAATTCAAGAAAATAGGGAAAAAGATAGGGAAAATCACCAAAGAAAGAGAGAAGGTATGTTAAACATTAATCAAGGTGACCCCGTAAATGTAGTTGTAAGTGAAGAGGATGTTGAATTTAAAAATAATATGGAAATTAATTTTGTGAATAACAATGTATGGAGTGAAGATGAAAATGTAGAGATGGAGAATGAAAATGTAGACTTGGGGAATGAAAACATAGATTTGGGGAATGACAATGAATAGAATGAAGATGAAAACGTATAGATGGAGATTGAAAATGTAGACTTGGGGAATGAAAATGTTGCACAAGAACCACACGAATGTTACACATCTCTAAATTATATGTGAAATGAAGTCCTTTGCAATAAAGATAATCAATCTTCAAATTTGGGGCTTTCAAGAACACCTAAATGGTTAATTGAAATTGAGGAGAACATTATGAATAATTGAGAAGGAAAGAGGTCACATAGAACCGTTAGGTTGTGGGGTTCAAGACTTTATGATCAATTTTTTGGAAACAAGACATTGGTTGACCAATGTCAAATTTTTGTGCAGTTGTTAAAGATGTAAAAGATGAGACCTGTGCTTGTGAAATTGAAGATTCGCGTGAACAAGAAAATGGACAGAAATGCCATTGTTGTGAAGAATCTTTTCAATGCTCTCAATAGCATTGGGAAGACTAGCAGAGAAAAAAACAAGAGAGTTGCTTGGAGGGTTATTACAACCTCCTTAGTAAGTCATCAGTTGAGAAAGGCTCGTTTGATGAGACAAACTTGTGTTGACTTCAATATAGACCGTAAAAATTTGGGTAGAGAACTTGCAAGAAGAGAAAGACTTGATGATCCGCTTCAAATTGAAACATGGGCTTATGGTGGGAGACTTCCACATTTTGATAAGAAGTTAATAGATGTTTTCAAGGATGAAATTCAACAATTTTGGGATGCTAACTCAAGAGTGTCACCAAATGTGAAGGATGTCTTGAAGTTGAGAGTTGGTAATGGAGACCGCACTCCACATCCTAAACATTATGTGGAGGTAAGTCAAACAATGTTATATAAAAAATTTTGTGAGACACATCCAACATTGAAAATATCACAAAGGTTTTTTGAATCCGTGAAGCCATTTTATTGTGTACCTCTTAAGATTTAGAATACATGTTGTTGCAAATATCATGTTGAGTTTTCAATGTATCATGAATTATTATGGTCCATTCATTCTACTTTGCATACTAATGAAATTCTAGAGGATTGTGGTGCAAGTGGTCTTCCCAAATCATCAAGAGACTTGGTAGATCAATTTTTATGTCATAGGGATGATGGTTGTTTATTTTATAAAAAGGATTGCTTAAATGCCAAGTGCTCAGAATGTGGTGGCTTGTCCAAGTTTAGAACATGTTTTCATGAGGGTTTGGAACACAATTTTTGAAAGACACTCATCCAAAAAAAGGTATATGAAATAGTGAAATATACATTGAAGAGTGGAGGTGAAGGCTCTAGATGTGAGTTAGTTGCAAAAGAATACAATGTTGCTGATTTTATCTCAGATTTCAAGACAAATCTTTTTTACAAGTATGCAAGGCATAGTCATAGGTCTCAATGGTTGGATCAACAATTCAGGACATGTAAGGAAACTTTCCTCATTGGAACTATTATATTCATTGTATACTTTGCGGAGAACTATACATTGCAGCCCCAAAATGAGACTCAAGCTCAATATTTCTGTTGTTATATTTTTGCACATTTTGGAAACCTAATTACTAGATGAGCTCTGTAACCTAGTTTTTGTTATTATGTGATCTGGATTAAGATTTGTGTTCATTCATTGCAATTACATGAAAGGAAAAGAGATAATTATTGCATCTAAGATTACATGTCTCATATCTTGAGTATGTTGTATAGAAAGGAAAGAACTTAAAAGAAAACATTCATATGAGCTCACACATGCCATGAGCATAGAAAATGAAAGAGTTGCATAAATGACTACAAATATACATGAATATAAGAAGCTAGATGCAGGGGTACTAGACATTGCCTGGTAATGTGAGTTGATCTTCTGTGTTCCTGGTGTGCTCCTATGATCCTGAACCTACAGACAGAGAAGAAAAGGGGTTAGATCCAATGGATCTAAGAAATGAATGGTGCCACAACATCTATGAGCATGCATACATGTACTCAGTCATACACCTTTGGCACAGGCTGTGCTCAGGGCATGTGCATCAAGGAGCTACCAAAGTAAAAGGCACTATGTTTTCACTGACATGTTTGTTTCATGTGCAGATACAATGATGAATTTTATGAATGATCTGGGCCCTTGATGCTGATCATGACAGGGAAACCTCATGATCTTTTTCATGATCGCATCAAGGGCCAAGAATACACATAGTGTACATATGGGGAATAGTCAGATAATCCAACATCAATCGATAAAAGAATAATGGAGGGCTTTATGACATCTGGTCTTGAACAAAGCTAATGGCAGAGTAAAAAAATCTATGAAGAGATAGGGCACTCTGTTACATAGGTGTTCATATGGCACATAAATGTTAGGGGCACACAATCCAAGTTCAAAAAAAGTACAACAAATGATGTTTTAGAGATTAAACTCAATGCATTGCATTAAGGGCATTCATGTGTTTCAGATCTACATTCTGTGATGATGCTATGACATGAAATCATGATAATCTACAATTATGAACTAGTAAAAGAGGACTTCCATGTCTTAGGAATCCAAGTGATAAACATGTGAAAATCATTGCTATGGGTCTATTATGTAAACATACACTGGTGGCACAAAACAAATGGCAAGTGCTCGGAGAAGGCATAAATCAAGGATTGATAGTAATAGTTTCATTATATTAGGACTGCATAATCAGATGGGCACTACTCGCATGATGTTTCTAAAGTCATGGCACTAGTGTACAATAGTAAGAGTTTGCATGTTACAAGTAATAAGATGGTTTTCAAAATAGAGATATGAGTGTCATCTTAATAGGACATATACATAATGGTAATCAACAAAGCAGTCATCCAACATTTCTACAGTATGATGAACTAGTGCCAACATCAACAGAGCTAATCAAATAATAGTGCCAATATTCAAATTCCCTCAATGAACATAGCCCTATGTGTTCTCAGGTTTCAAACAGAGAAGAAAATACATGCACGCAACATTGTCAAATTTCTCGAGCTATAATATATAGTGGTGTCAACAGCAAATTCAAGTTCAGACCAATGTTTTAAATATAAAAATAGTGAACACATTGAAGGTCTATATATTCATGCCCTCGATGAACAAGATGGTATATGGAGAGAAAAGATGCAGACAACAACATAGGCAATTAACTGTGCCCTAGCTCAAGGTATGAGCTTCAAAGTTCGCAGGCCTGAATTAAAACACAAATAGCAATTTCAAACATGTAATTTAAAAGCAAAGGAAAGAAAATACAACTAGCATAACACCCTTGATGAACAATGCCTATGTGTTCTCAGGCCTGTCATAGCAGAAATAACACATGTTTGCTAAGCAACATTACAATCTAAACATGGTGGTACCTGTGCCCTAGCCTCAGCATTATCGAGATAATAAAAAATATATCAAATACCATCAGCAAAGAAGGATAAACAAGAATAATTAAAAAATGTGCCCTAACACAAGTTTCATTAGACCTGTTAACAATACAAAGAGCGACAATATTGCTAATGCCCTAGCCCAAGTTTCACGGGCTTCAAACGGTAAACATATAAACATGAAGACATAGTAATAGATTCAAGACTAGTAGTATTGAAGACAAAATACAATGATTTTAATCATAGTGCTCAGGTTTATCACAGTGACCCAAGGGTATAACTTTTCAACACATGATTCAACATTATCAACAAATGCAATCAGTGATGAAGAAAAACAGTGCTATGCCATAAAAACCAATGCCATTTCAAATGAAGATGCCTTCAAAAAATGTAGTGAAATGAAATGTATCATGATAGTGCCTACCTAGATATCAAGTTGTGGAAGATGCTGTTGATGTTTCTAATTTCAAAATAGAAGATTTCTATCCGGGTTGTAGTGAAGTTCAGCGGATGCCAAGCGCCAAGTTGTAGTGGCTGTGTAAATAGAGAAAATGCCATTTTCGTTCGAGGGTTTCCATAATGACACATATCATTCTCCTTCTCTCCCCTTTTTTTTAGGGTTGAGTATGTTTTTTCAACTCCCTTGGATAATATTTCACGGGCATGAGTTTTGATTTTGTAGAATATTAATATGATTATCTTTTGAAGGTAATTGTATTAATTACATTTGATGCCCTATGTCCCCATTGGAAGTCATTTTTTGATTTAGGTAATAATGTTATTTCAATCATGGATTTTAGCATTGGGGGGGGGGGGCTATTATGTTTAGAATGTTTATGATAGGTGGTTTAAATTAAGATGTAAATATTTTAGATTTTCTCCTCTTTATTGAGTTGAGATTATCCTAAAATATATATTTAGATCCACGTTTTAGTAAGTGGGGGTTATGTTTTAATGTTATAAGTCATTGCTCCTATCATTGTAAGATATTTGACATGTGGTGTTCTTATAAACCACTGTTAGATTATCAGTTACAGCATGACTTAGTGGGTTTATGGTCTCCCTTTTGACTACCTATTTTTAGGGACCCCACTTTTTTCGTCCCCCTAGATTCTTGAGAATTGGGAATTCAAATTTTAGAGCGATGTGATCATGGCCCTAGTGGCAGAGTTTTCTATTCTTGGAGAGGTAGTGGACTTTATTGCAGATTCTACATATTTTCTATATATGCCTCTCACCTTTGGTGATTGAAGGCTAGTTCTTGTTTCCCTCATTCTCATGAGGTGAATGTTGTAGCTCTTGGAGAAGCAATCTGATGTTTTGACTCCTTTTATTCTAGCTAATATCAAATTGTCCTTCATTTCTATAGCTTTGTGAGTTTATTTGATGGGCTTAATGTCATGTGTTGTGATTAAAGTCTGATCCTTTACTTGATATTATGTTCACTTTGATGTTTGCAAGCACTATTTTTCCTTAAGGTTTCAAATCTATGTGCATCTGTATGTGTTTGAGTTGTGGAATCTATCTTTCCTTCTCATTTACAATCTGCACCTGATTATTTTCTAACCTGGGAAAAATTAGATTTGGAAGAGTTGTGGTCTTTATGTTAGATACTGGATTACATTGTGAGTTTGTTTTCAGTTTGTGAATCTATCTAGTTTGGTGAATCAACTAAGTTAGATTTCAGTTATTTCAATTTCATGCAATCTCTCTCCCTTTCCCTTCAAGTTCGGTACAGTTTAGGTGTTACAAATCAAGAAGCCAACCCTTAATCTGGAGGTTTATTCTTAGTGAAGCAGTCCCACATCCTGAGAGTATTCCCATGTTTCACGGGATTGCTAAGTTTCATACTTAGCCATCACGGGTGCAATCCCTAGTGACAACAGTTTTTGGCTCGCTCAGTGGGACTCCTTTGTTTCCCATCATTGACTAGGATTTTGGTGTGATCTCAGTGCAATCAACCTTCAAGAGGTGGTTTGTTTCTAGCACCATGGTGACTCTAAGAGAAATCTACTGGTTTTAAGTAGTTTAAGTGTTGAAATTTTTTTTTAAAAAATAAAAATATGTTTATCAGCTCATTTGATGAGCAAGCATGCCAATACCTAATGCATATTCTCCCTATCACCCCCCATATCATGAAAATCCTGCCTATGTTCCAGCATTTGCGCCATATCTGTGTGTGTGAAAATTGTACCTGATCTATAGACACAACACTTCAGTAAAATATTAGAGGTTAGCAAAAATCATGCAAAATTGAAATCTAATCTAACCAAGTATCTACTACCTTCTAATAGGTGTGAGATTGATGTTCTCAGATTTCTATCGAGATCAGTGACCTAGATGACACCTAAATGAAGGATTTGAATGCAATTGATCTAGATATGAAATATGAATGCAATTAATCTATATTTTTTATTTTCTATGCAATGATATGATGAAAACTGATAATAAATTGATCTAAATGGATTGAAATGGTATGCAAATTAAGCTAACATTGATATGAAATATGAAACTAGAATGAATTGAAAACAAGATTGATCTCACAAAAATTGTTGATTCGCAAGAAGCTTCAATTCTTCAAATGTTGATTCGCTAGACTAAGCCTGCAAATTATGAGATGAATTATGAAGAGCTAAGCCTTGATTTTATATAAATTGAGGGCTTTGGAGGTGCATGAAAAAAAGCCATAAATCACTCTTGATAAACTCAGGTTGATTTTTGAGTTATTTTTAAATAAAGGATAATTTAACTCACAAAAACATGCAAAAGCAGAGATCAACTCAAAATAGAGTTTAGCTTTAATTGATAATTGATAGTTATCTGCTTTTACGATTGTGCATGATTTATTTATGAATTAATTTAATAATAGAGTGATTTATTTCCAACTTAACTGATTTTGAAAAATAAAACAATTGATTTATGGGTTAATCAATTATTTTTCAAACTTTTATTCAAAAATAATATCATTAAAAATTGACAACTTGCTTTAATTAATTAAATAAGAATTTAATCAATTAATGATAAGAATTTTGATTTATTGTCAAATTTAAATAATAATAATTAGGAATAAATATAATTAAATTCAATTAAATAATTAAGTGGCAGTATTAAATCTAATTAATTAAATATTGAGAATATTCAATTAATCAAACTTTAGGATAAATAGGATTTATCGCCAAATAATTATTAAATTAAAGATAATTATGATAAATTAGGAATATTTCTAAGAATATTCCCTGATGCAAAATTTAGGATAATCAATTAGGATTCGATGATGTTTAGATGTGCCTTAGGTTAGGACTTCGATGTTGATTTCGTTCGATTTGTAGATGTAGGAGGTTAATGAACTTATAGCCCATTTTTGGGGTATTACATTTTGCCCCTCTTTGAATTGTTGTGCGAAGCGCAGTGGTTCAAAGATAGTCTGTGTTTGATAGAGATATGAAACGGATTCGAAATTGATAATTGATATGAGACATAAGCTGATTGATATTGATTTGATATGAAGATAATAGGTCCTGAATGACCAAAGATAATGTTCACTGTAGCAACGATGAACCAAGGATTGCGAAAGAGTGTCAAAATGCCTAATTTCAAACCTTAGGATTGCAAAGAAGTGAGTGACCGGTTCTAGACTTGATTGTCTTAGTAGAACTAGTAGGTATCACATCTAAACCCTTCAATTGCCGAAGAACCAAGGAAATAACACTAATGAACCGATGGTTGTGAAAAAATGATATAGTTTACAAGATTAGGAGAATACCGGATTGATATGGATCGATGAATCTGATATGCCCCAAGTGATGATAGATTTGCCCCAAGCGATGAGGACTTTTGATGATTCAGTAACTAGACATGGTTGTTGTCTTGATTACTGAGGAAAGATTGATAGAATTTTTACAGACTTGAATGATGTGCAATACCATGCCCCCTCTAGGATTAAAATCAAAATCTAACAATAAAAGTCAACGTTAAATGGTTTAGAAGTAGGTTAATTGATTTGAAAAGTGGCTATACACATCCAAGAACGCGTTTTGCATCGTTTGGAGGTCCTGGAGACCAAGTAGACTAGGTTTGACCATGAGTTGACCATAGTTAAAAGTTTGAAATTTTGATAGTTTGATGTTAGATAATCAGTTAAGTTGAATACTAGATTTCTGTGATGATTGAAGGTTGATTATGCAAGTAGTTAATAATATGAATGATTTTATATTTTGATTTTGATCCCGAAAAAGGATTCTACTTGCTATTTCATTCGAGGAACCTTCGTGTGGGATTCAACTCTTGTTAGATTGGAAGAGGTGATTGAAGAATCTTTTAAGTGTTCAAGCAATTTGTGAGATCATGCAAAGTGCAAAAATGCAAAGAAACATGCAGGATGATAATGCAACCCTAGGACCTAGGACCTACTCACTGATCATGTGTTGATTTGTTATCATTATTGAACTTTTAGGTAACTAGATAAATCAATACAATGCCCACTAGCCATGAAACCATAGACATATGAATATTGATTTGTAATGCTCAACAACCAATACAACACCCACTGGTCAAACAACCATGGACATATGAATATTGGTTTTATTTTTAGAATGTCAAATTAGATATAAGCACCAAGGCACAAGTGCCAAGATGACCTGAGTATCATGTCCATTTTGATATAGCAATTTGCATTTAACATACAACAGTCAAGAGATCATTCTAAATCCAGTGTGAATTACCCGTAGTGACCTTTTATCACTCACATCCTTAGGTAAGATCACGTTTCATAGTAGGAGAAAAAACTTACTCAAAAAGACAATAGTGAGATCAAACTTCCTTGAATTTTCTAGGTATCAATGGTCAAGGTATGCATGGCCATCCAATTTAAGATAGAGGCTCTTACAGTCGAACACCATTTCAATCCAGAATTTCCAAAGACGTTAGATTTTCACATACAAGCAGAAGACAAAGAAAAGATTATGCTCCCAGTCATCACTCTCTAAATACTATAAAGAACGTCATTGAAGAGCTCAAAGGGACACAATATGCAAAAATCTCAATGCGAATTAGTAAGCATACAAGGAGATAAAAGTATGGAAAAAGCATAGATTGTTTTCAGTTTGATGTTTGATTGCATTGTTGTAGATGCAAAATCCTTTCTGGAGACGAGACTGACTGATTGACACAAATGAAGCTTCAAAGGACTCTGATTGGATATGATACGTTTAAGATACATTGGAGACCATAGGATTTAACATTGATTGCCCCCAAGTGTTAAGCATTGATAGGATACAGATGCTTGAGCTGAGTGGTGTACAAACTGACTTATTGAAAAATTGGAAATGCAGAAACAAACCGAGAGATATGTACAAACTAAAGCAAAACTAAAAGCTGGGAAAGACCAAGATTGCGCTGATAGATGGAGCATATTGAAATAGTTGGTGCTTGTTTGTTGGGTTTTCACCATCTTGGTAGAGATTCTATTTTTGCTACCAAGGCGCCTGTTTCTAGGTTTTCACCAAGGCATTTTTTTCTTCTTTTTCTGATTTTTTTGTATTTTTCAATTTTTATTTTTTTTTGTTTTTTTTATATTTTCTAATTTTTTTGTGAATCATCAAGGTGCCTATTGCTAGGTTTTCACCAAGATGTTCATTTTTTCAAGACATTTTCCAATTTTAAAGATTTTTTCAGGACATTTTACCATAGACTGAATGCCTTAGGCATAGAATTTCTTCAGATGGAGAATGTTGATTGGTTCTCGAAGCTATTATCCTTCAGTCATTGAGAGTTGATAGGCACCAGAGCCAAAAGTAGCAGTGATTACAAAGGGACCCAACCAGTTGGATTCAAACTTCCCCTTGCGTTCTTGATGTGATTGAATTTTAGGATTCTCTCTCAAGACTAGATCACCAACCTGAAATTATCTGTGTCTGACTTTCTTGTTGTAACCTCTAGACATTCTCTTGTGATATACTCTGAGATGATCATATGCTACTTGTCTACACTCATCTAGTAGTTCAAGTTTTTACAACCTAGACACTCTGTAGTCATCATCACTTACTAGACCATGCATTCTGATTCTTAGTGATGGGATTTCAACCTTAATAGGTAGTACCGCTTCAGACCCATAAACTAAAGAAAAAGGCATAGCCCCTATAGGCATTTTGATACTTGTTCTGTAGGCCCATAGAGCTGGATTAATCATGAGATGCCAGTCTCTGCCGGTTTTGTTTACTATTATGTGCAAGATCTTCAATAGATTTTTGTTGGAAGCCTCTGCTTGGCCATTCCCTTGTGGATAGTAGATAGAAGACCAATGTTGGGTGATCTTGAATTTGGCACATAGATCATCTAGGTCTTTATTCCTAAATTGCCCACCATTATCTATGATTATGAAATGAGGAATCCCATATTTGCATATGATATAGTTTAAGATGAACATTGATATCTTCTTTCCAGTTGCTTGTGTCAAAGGGACCGCTTCTACCCATTTTGTAAAATAATCTGTGGTTGTGATTATATGGGTATGTCCATTAGAAGAATGAGGATGAATCATCCCGATAAGATCAAATGCCCATTGATGGAAAGGCCATTGTGTTGTAAAGGGGATTAGATCCCTCCTTGGAGCATGAATTAAGTTACCATGTACTTGGCACTTTTGACAGTTCTTTGCATAGTTGATAGCTTCTTTTTTCCATTGCAAACTCCCAAGCAAGATCATATCGTGCAGTCCCAATGTCTAGAAAGGTGGAGAACAAGAGAGATTGGCAAGCTGGTGGAAGAGATGGAAGACAAGAGAATGAAGGAGAATGAAGGGGAGAAATCTTCAAGGGAAAACTCCTCAAGAATACACAAGCTAGGGAAAATTGTCATGTAAAGTGCATTTGGACAAGCAATGAAAGACTAGCATAGGATAAGTCACAAAATCATAATGCAAGAGCAGAAAAGGATGTAGTCCAAAGGAGTAGACATGTTAAGAGGCTTCATAGCATCGTCTTTTACTCTTTTTTTTTTCTTTTCTTTATTAGATCAAGACCAAAGGGGAAAATGATAGCGATAGGCAAGAATGAATGGAGGAAAATAGACATGAAGGCTAAGTAGGAAGGGAATGAAAGCAAGATCGTCATAAGATATCTCACAAAATAGCCAAATGTTTGTGTATAGATCAACATTATCAAGATCAAAGAGAGAAGATGAAATAGATGAAATATGTAGAAGAACTATGCATGATGCCTGATTGCCAAGTTTTCATCATGGTACTTATCCAAGGTGCCACAAGGGAGTGGTTTTCACCATAGGATGAATTTATTTCTCTTTGCTTTTGCTACCAAGGCTCCTATTTCCAGGTTTCCACCAAGGCACATTTTCAATTCTTTTTCATTCTTTTTTATTTTAAATTTTTTAATTTTTGAAGAAGGCAAGCTTTTTAGATAATGCTCCTTGAAAGGATAAACTATGATATGCCAAGGATTCAAAATGATACGCTCAAAAGATGTTGATAGGGAAAGGGAGATGGAAGAGAAAAATAGACGATAGGGTTTTATGTAAAGCGAGTGAGGTTGGAAGATAGGAGAAATAGACAAATGAGGAAAAATGATAGAAGGTAGAAGGATAATGAATGGAAGGATCGTGAAAGGGTAGATGGAAATGAAGGCAAGATCAACATCAACACACATCTTAAAGGGTGGTGAGAGGATGGAGGAAATGTGAATGAAGGAATACGTGAAGGAATATGGCGAATGGATAGCAGAGGTTGAGGTTTAGGCACATGGAATGGAAGAATGTTTTTGGAAGAAGATGAAGTGGAAGTCTTTGGAAGCTTGAATGTCAACTTCACTTTTTTCTCAACACCAGACTCTTTCAAGAGAGACTTTGGAATCCATATAGCTGTAAGCTTTTCATTTCTTTTTGATGATCTAGAGAGAATATTTGTAATGATGGATTTTGGAACCCATACTTGTCTTGTAGTTTTTTTCTTAGATATCTCTTTTGACTTTATGCCTCCATGTCAATTAGAGGAGACATGGTAATCTTCTTTTTTTGATGGATTTCTGTATTGCTTCTTTTTCTTGTATTGAACATTCAAATTACTTCCAAAAAACTTGGGACTTGTGGAAGAAGGAGGATATGACTGGTTTAGATGGGTGGGTGGATGAAAAGGATTCAAGGGTATGCATCTATGTTGATCTTGAGGAAAGATGGGAGATGGAGGGATGTAAGGACCCATGATGGATTGTGAATTAGGAGATTTAGGAGGGGAAAGTGAAGGGACATAAGGACCCAAGATGGAAGACAGACATGAAGCCCTTAGTAGTGGTGGAAGAGGTCCAAGGATGGAAGTGGAAGATGTAAAAGGATAATCAATAAGTTCATCAACATCTATATGACAACCAAGGATATCAGCATCTTTAGAGTGAGCATTAGAATTTTCAATAGAATCAAGTACATCTTGAATATGAGCACCTTCTTTGATAGGATTGTTCAAAGCTTGCAAAGACTTAGGAAGAGTAGAAAGTGGAAGTGAACATAGAGTGGTAGAATAAGAAGATGGAAGACTTTGATCTTGACAAGGATCTTTGGATAGCATAAGCGCATAATTTTTCTCTTGATTTTCAATAGGCTTAACATTGGAAGTAACAACACCATTTTTACCAACCTTAATGGAAGTATCATCTTTGGAAAGTGCAAGTGTAGTAAAGTCATTTTGATTGTCAATAAGCTCAATAGTGTAAGTAGTAGCTTGATCTTGCTTAGGAGAAGACTTAATACATGGTGGAATGCATGAAAAAGGGTGTGCAGAATCAAAAGAACCTTGAGGTGGATAAGAGACATCGTGAAAAGGAGTGGATGACATGGAGGTTTCTTGATCTTGATCTTTTTTTATGTTCTTTTCTTTATCATTTTTAGAGTCCTCTTGACATGGAGCCACTTCTAAAGACAAAGAAGCATGTTGGAATGGTATGGAAGACTTTGGAAGAGATGGTGAAGGACTAGCTAAAGTAGGCATTGTAGCATATAAAGGCTTAGGATCTTTAGGTTTAGCATTATTGAAAGTATTTGTAGCCAAGTGAAGGTTAGATTGAGTATCTTTAAGAGGTAGCCCTTGAGGATAACTATAGGAAACCGCATGAAAAGTATTAAGACCTTTGGTGGATGAAGGACTTGTGAAAGATTTGGGAGACTCGAAAGTTTTAGGAAATGTATGGGTATTGGAGGAAGTAGGGGATGGAAGGGAACCATCACAAGACAAAGGTCCAACATTAACATGATCTTTCTTGAGAGTGTAATCTTTATTTTCAGCTTGAGAGTTCTTAGAGGAGAGATCCTTATAGTATTGACATTTCAAATTAGCACGGTACATTTTATATTCCTTAATAGAAGTAGATGTATCATCTAGATATTGTCCACAAAAGCCATCAAGGTCTCTTTCAAAATCAGAATGATATGGATCACCATCATGATCTATCCAATGTGATGGCCCATTTGTAGTAAGTAGGAACACATGACGAGGAGGACTTTTAGGAACAAAGGTGTCATAGGTATCATTACATTGTCTGTCATCATAGTCATCATAGTCTCCAAAGCTGGATGTGTCACTCTCCATGGAAGAGGTATCATAACGGTTATCACATTGCTCAAATTCTATCCGGGGGCATGGTGACATGTACAAGTCTTTATCAAATGGAAAAGGGCATAGAGTTTCCATGGAGAACTCTTTAGGTTCCTTTTCTTTCTTAAGATTGTTAAGTTTAACTTGCATAGCATGCATTTGTTTCATCATAGCAGTGATTAGAATTTCTTCCTCATGTGTACTGATTCTTTGAGACATGTGTACTAATTCTCAATGGCTACTGCTCTGTTCCAGACATAGTGATTTGTTTGACAGATTCTGGAAATAGGCTGAAAAGGCTAAGTATCTGGCAATTTAGACAATTTTATGACAACTCTTCAAAGTTTTCCCAAATGACACTCTGCAGACTCGTACGACAGTTGCAAGCAGGATTTGACTTTTGAATTTGATTGGCAGAAAGACTTGTATGACACTGGGTTCTCTATCATACGACAGATGGGTAGTAATGAAATGACACTTTATGGAAACTCGTATGACTTTCTGACTTCCTAAGATGACTTTTGACTCCAGAAAAAAATTTTACTTCAGATTTTGCAAATTTTGAGTTTTCAGATTCAGATTGTTTGCAAATTTCAATGTCCAGATTTGAGGATTGTAATAGATTTGTCCGTTTTCAATAACTAGATAGATAAACAAGCATGCAAAATAGCAAGCAAGTGATTTCAAGCATGTCTGAAAACAATGAACAAGGGCAAAAGCAACCTTGCACATGAACAATCAAGTGACTTATTCATTCTAATCCTCAGAAGTGCTAATTGTGTATGTTCCAAAATGTTTTGCAATGATGCACATATACCCTAGAAAATAAAAATTTGGCCTCGCTAGGGTTTTTAGTAATGGTTTGACTCTACAACTTTTGTGATCCAAAGGGGTGAACTCCAATCCCGGTGCACTAGGGTTTTGACACAGTCCAAGAACTTAATCTTCAGGAGCTGCTAGGGAGATTTGACAACCCAACAATGAACCATACCCATGGAGATTTCTTCCACAAGGACATTTATATAGCAGCTGTCACTACCATGACGAAAATGACTATTACCGCTTGAGGTTCCATCTATGCAGTTTACCCTATGAAGGGATTGTTTGCTACGGTTAACCCTCTCTAAAGATGACTCATAGTATTGTACCACAAGGGACTTGGCTCTAGATCCAAAGTTTTTGATGCCTTTTCAGTTTTAACCCAAACAAAGCAGACAGATAAATTTGACACACTAAGATAAAGTTTTGCTTCACCAAGGTCTATGATGTCAACTCCATGTGATCTATCAACCTCTCCAGGGAGAGAATGTATCGATCAATAAGAGAAGGTGCACTAACCAATTTTGATTCACCAAAGCTCATGATGTCAAACCCACGTGATCTATCAACCTCTCCTGGGAGAGAATGTATCGATCAATAAGAGAAGATGCACTAACCAAGTTGAATGTGAAACACACTAAGTATCCTCCCTACCTACAAGGATTCTATCGTCAAGAAGGATTTCGCTGGGAATCCAATCTCTCAAGAATCACGAATAGTGTTCATAGGGCCTAATTACTATGTGATCACAGATGTATGTTTCCAAAAGCAAATCTACCAAAAGTACTCAAAAAATAGAAAGAGGAACACTCAATGCTTAAAGAAAATATGAGATGAGTCCACAAGGTGGAATACTTAACACCTTACACAAGCTGAAAATGAGTCTCCAACTTAAAAAACAAGTGAGTTCCTAAAAGCACAAATGGGTTGCCAAGTGGAACACTTAATGCTTCTGTCCTGTTGACCCCTCCCCTTTAATGTGGCGCTGACCTTGCAACCATGGGGTGGAATGAGGGGTCAGTGGATTAGTGAGTCCAATAAACCAAGATAGCAATCAAGATCAATCACAAGTATCTAAGACTACTTAATGAATCCTTAAAGGGTCACAACCTAGTATCAATTATGCAAGTGTGTAGAAATAGATAAAAGCATGAAAAGATGCACACAAGCCAGACACATAGGAGATTTATTTTAAGTCCAAATCAAAATGTTATTAGATGAAGGAGAATACCTGGGATCCTCACAATGTGCTTAGTAGTTTTTACCTGATTTTTAGCAATTCTTGTTGAGCTTTTTCATGCAAGCAAGCCACGAACTCTCCAACAAGCCAACAAGCCAACAAGCAAACAAGACATGCAAGGTATATTCAACTTATGCAAACCCTAGGGTTAGATCTGAAAACCAATTTTTAGGAGCAATAATAACTAGCAAATAATCTAAATGACAACTCATATCATGCATTGAATCATATGAAAAATAAGTGCATACCCATCACAAAATTTTTATTTTTATTTTTTTGCACTTGACCTAGTCAACAAGATCTAATTTTTTTGATATGATTTCGGCTATAAAAATAAAAATGCATAATAGAAACCCCTACTAAAAAATAGAGAGCTTTTCAAAAATGTAAATTTTTTAGAAAAATCTCTTCATTTGTGCCTTAGAGACCCATTTTACTAAAATAGACTAGTTTTTGTAAATTGACTATTTGAGCTATTATATTGCATCCAAATTTAAAACACAAAGAATGGACCCCCTATAGAATTCAAAAAGAATTCCAAAATATAAATTTTTTTGAAAAATATGCTGATTTGTGTTAGATATTAATTTTTTCCAGAATTTCAAGAAAAAATTATTAAAAATCCAAAACATCTCAAGAAATTATGAATTTTTTACTGTAGCTTCTCTAATATGTTTCCAACTTGAAAAAAAAATTTCAGACCAAAAATCTAAGCCATTTGGGAGATAAAATTAAATCTTTGAAACTTTAGAGTTTTAGCTCCCAAAAAAAATCAAAACTAGCATGTAAAGGTGGGTTGCCCCATGGTGGGTGCCAAAAATGTGTGTGTAAAAATTGTACCTAATCTATAGACACAACACTTCAATAAAACATTAGAGGTTAGCAAAATTTATGCAAAATTGAAATCTAATCTAACCAAGCGACCTACTGCCTTCTAATAGGTGCGAGATTGATGTTCTCAGATTGCTATCAAGATCAGTGACCTAGATGACACGTAAATGAAGGATTTGAATGCAATTGATCTAGATATGAAATATGAATGCAATTAATCTATATTTTTTTATTTTCTATGCAATGATATGATGAAAACTGATAATAAATTGATCTGAATGGATTGAAATGGTATGCAAATTAAGCTAACAATGATATGAAATATGAAACTACAATGAATTGAAAACAAGATTGATCTCACAAAAATTGTTGATTCGCAAGAGCTTCAATTCTTCAGATGTCGATTTGCTAGAGTAAGCCTGCAAATTATGAGATGAATTATGAAGAGCTGAGCCTTGATTTTATAGAAATTGAGGGCTTTGGAGGTGCATGAAAAAAAGCCATAAATCACTCTTGATAAACTCAGGTTGATTTTTGAGTTATTTTTAAATAAAGGATAATTTAACTCACAAAAACATGCAAAAGTAGAGATCAACTCAAAATAGAGTTTAGCTTTAATTGATAATTAATAGTTATCTGCTTTTATGATTGTGCATGATTTATTTATGAATTAATTTAATAGTAGAGTGATTTATTTCCAACTTAACTGATTTTGAAAAATAAAACAATTGATTTATGGGTTAATCAATTATTTTTCAAACTTTTATTCAAAAATAATATCATTAAAAATTGACAACTTGCTTTAATTAATTAAATAAGAATTTAATCAATTAATGATAAGAATTTTGATTTATTGTCAAATTTAAATAATAATAATTAGGAATAAATATAATTAAATTCAATTAAATAATTAAGTGGCAGTATTAAATCTAATTAATTAAATATTAAGAATATTCAATTAATCAAACTTTAGGATAAATAGGGTTTATCGCCAAATAATTATTAAATTAAAGATAATTATGATAAATTAAGAATATTTCTAAGAATATTCCCCGATGCAAAATTTAGGATAATCAATTAGGATTCGATGATGTTTAGATGTGCCTTAGGTTAGGACTTCGATGTTGATTTCGTTTGATTTGTAGATGTAGGAGGTTAATGAACTTATAGCCCATTTTTGGGGTATTACAATATCAAGCTGGCCAAGCAACAACATATAGTCAAAATGCCCCACCAGCAGCAAATTTCCAGCATGTACCACCAGACCCTCCCACCTAGCATCAAGCATACTTGCAACATTCTTATGAACCATCCTATAATCCTTAGAATCAACCCAATACCACTCCAGTTTCTAATGACTAGTTGATATGGATTGCAAAATAAAGTGAAGGTGCTCTAAAAGGCCTTGACAATATGATGGCTCAAAAAGATGAGCTCTCAAGACAGTATATGAATGTGGTGGCTCAGAACGAGGAGCTCTCAAGGCTACTACATGATCAGTAAAATCTGGTCTAGACACAAAGAGATGTTTATAATAAGAGTCTTGAAGAGTGTGAAGAATTCATTAAGAGCATCTAGGAGATAGCTATGAAGGAGGAAGACCTTTGAAAAGAGTTAGTAGAAAATGAACAATTTCAAGTTTTTGAGCGGGTGAGATCTGCCAAACAGATTATAAAAAGAGATAAAATGATTGAGGATCTATTGGCACGAATACAAGAGATCTCACCAGAGAACAATAAAGATTGGATGTAGTCCTAGAGACCCTCATGGACCATGTATCCGGGTTCTAAAGTGCCAGCTCTTTATAAGGGGGAGATGGGGGATAAGAAAACTCATACTATTGAGGAGACCCTAGAAGCTTTGCAGACTGGACAGGAGACTCACAAGGTTCAAATCCCAAGTTTCTTGCCTGGTAAGTCCACTAGCACTCCTATTGAAATTCCAAGCTTTAGGACTTCCCCTTCAATTCAAAATCCTAGTAAAAAAGAGCCTAATCCCCATGCATGTTTAGAGCCCATTCATGATCCTATCTCTAATTTTCAGCCACTTCATCCTACCCCTATAGATGAGACACCTGTAAGGTTTGACTTCCTATTTGATTATGAGCCTGTCCTATAGCAGATTAAACCCTATGAGCCAATTCCTGAAGAGCCCCCTACACCTCATGAAATCTCCATAAACCAGGAAGAGGATGAATTTTATCCTTTGGATGTACTCTTCCATGATGAAGTTAAGGAACAAGTAGATTTGTTACATATTGATCAATTAGAACAACCAGATAGTGATCAAGAAGCAAATGAAAGTCAAAGCCTAACTAATTTGTTTAAAGAGATGCCTTCTTATATTGAGCTAGATGAGATAGTTCAGGATCAACTTGTTGAGTCCACTGATTATGATAACGAAGATGACACAGTTGTTGTTAAATTAGAGAAAAAAGATGATTTTGATTTGATAATTGATGCTTTCTACTCCACTCTTGTTGATATTCCCCGTCTTCCTAAGAAGGATAATAGATTGCATATTCTAGAGGAAAAGATAGCACAAGACCCATTAGTTGAGCCACCTGATGATGATAAGAAAGAAGATGTAGTTGTTGCTAGCCCAGGCCAACAAGAAGGTTTTGATTCTATGATAAATACTTTCTGGTCAGCTTTTCTTTGTGTCCCTCATCTTCCTAAAATAAATGATAACATGTATGTTCCTAAGGAGGTCCTTTCATTTCAAGAAGCTAACACTATTCCAGTGATTGAATCTGGGCCTGTTTGCAATAAAATGGTTGATGCATCTCAAGATTCATGTTTCCTGGATTATGAGATGGGAGCAGTTATTAAGGACCTAATGTAGTTTGATAACTTGGATAAGCTATTGGATGTTCTAGATGATGAAGAGGATGATCCTTGGATTGTAGAAGAAGAAATGTTGAAGAAGACTATCATGGAGGGGCCAGAATTTGAAGACTTTATTGAAGATGTTGATGAGATGCATAAGGAGGGGCCTGGTTTTGTACTCTCAATGGGGTGTCCTATCAGATACCTGGCACAGACGGGGGCAAGTAAGGCATCTATACTTAATGATTTGATGGGAAGTGATATCAAGAGTTCACTCACTGGTGACTAGGAGCCTGTTCAACCTTATTAGCTTCCCTGGGAGGACAACACCTATGATCTAGTTGAGGTGAGTTGTCTGGACTACAATTTACAAGAATTGATATGTCATGTAGTGTAGTACATTTTTATGTTCCATGTTCTCTTTGATGGCATTAAGTGTGAAAAGTATAATGTTTTGAGAAGAATGGGAAGTTATTTTAACAATCCAATTAATGGATTTGTTTGACTAGTTTTCTGAGACTGGTTAGAGTAGGGTAGGATATAAATTTTTGTTTCTCGTTTCCTCTAAGTGCCCCAGCATAGTTGTTTCAATCGAGTTTCAGTTAGTAATAAGCCTAGGTAGTTGCTAGGCAGTTGGTCCCAGTGTTGGAAGGAGGGAGTTTATTTTGGTTAGGAACCAAGTTCAGTTTTGTGGCTTATGACTCTATTGCCCAATGGATCTTCAAGGTAGCTGGTTGGGATTCTTAGCAAGCAAGCACTCCAAAGAGGTCGCCAGAATGTTGTTATATTTTTGCACATTTTGGAAACCTAATTACTAGATGAGCTCTGTAACCTAGTTTGTGTTATTAGGTGATCTAGATTAAGATTTGTGTTCATTCATTGCAAGTACATGAAAGGAAAAGAAATAATTACTGCATCTAAGATTACATGCCTCATATCTTGAGTATGTTGTACAAAAAGGAAAGAACTAAAAAGAAAACATTCATATGAGCTCACACATGCCGTGAGCATAGCAAATGAAAGAGTTGCATAAATGACTACAAATATACATGAATATAAGAAGCTAGATGCAGGGGTACCAGACATTGCCTGGTAATGTGAGTTGATCTTCTATGTTCCTGGTGTGCTCCTGTGATCCTGAACCTGTAGAGAGAGAAAAAAAGGGGTTAGATCCAATGGATATAAGCAATGAATGGTGCCACAACATCTATGAGCATGCATACATGTACTTAGTCATACTTCTCTGGCACGAGCTATGCTCAGGGCATGTGCATCAAGGAGCTACCAAAGTAAAAGGCACTATGTTTTCACTAATGTGTTTGTTTCATGTACAGATACAAGGAAGCTAATCCAGTGATGAATTCCATGAATGATCTGGGCCCTTGATGCTGATCATGATAGGGAAACCTCATGATCTCTGTCATGATCACATCAAGGGCCAAGAGCACACACAATGTGTACATATGGGGAACAGTCAGATAATCCAACATCAATCGATAAAAGAATAACGGAGGGCTTTATGGCATCTGTTCTTGAACAAAGCTAATGGTAGAGTACACAAATCTATGAAGAGATAGGGCACTCTATTGCATAGGTTTTCATATGGCACATACATGCTGGGGGCACACAATCCAAGTTCAGAAAAAGTACAACAAATGATGTTTCAGAGATTAAACTCAATGCATTGCATTAAGGGCATTCATGTGTTTCAGATCTACATTCTATGATGATGTTATGACATGAAATCATGATAATATGCAATTATGAACTAGTAAAAGAGGACTTCCATGTCCTAGGAATCCAAGTGATAAACATGTGAAAATCATTTCTATGGGTCTGTTATGTAAACATACACTGGTGGCACAAATCAAATGGCAAGTGCTCAGAGAAGGCATAGATCAAGGATTGATAGTAATAGTTTCATTATATCAGGACTACATAATTAGATGGGCACTACCAACATGATGTTTCTCAAGGCATGGCACTGGTGTACAACAGTAAGAGTTTGCAAGTTACAAGTAATAAGATGGTTTTCAAAACAAAGATATGAGTGTCATCTTAATAGGACATATACATAATGGTAATCAACAAAGCAGTCATCCAAAATTTCTACAGTATGATGAACTGGTGCCAACATCAATAGAGCTAATCAAATAACAGTGCCAACATTCAAATGCCCTCGATGAACATAGCCCTATGTGTTCTTGGGTTTCAAACAAAGAAGGAAATACATGCAAGCAACATTGTCAAATTTCTCAGGCTATAATATATAGTGGTGTCAATAGCAAATTCAAGTTCAAACCAGTGTTTTAAATATACAAACAGTGAACGCATTGAAGGTCTATATATTCATTCCCTCGATGAACAAGAGGGTATATGGAGAGAAAAGATGCAGACAACAACATAGGCAATTAACCATGCCCTAGCTCAAGGTATGAGCTTCAAAGTTCATAGGCCTGAATTGAAACACAAATAGAAATTTCAAACATGTAATTTCAAAGCAAAGGAAAGAAAATATAGCAAGCATAATGCTCTCGATGAACAATGCCTATGTGTTCTTGAGCCTGTCATAATGAAAATAACACATGTTTGCTAAGCAACATTACAATCTAAACATGGTGGTACCCATGCCCTAGCCTCAGCATTATCAGGCTAATAACAAATATATCAAATACTTTCAGCAAAGAAGGATAAACAAGAATAATTCAAAAATGTGCCCTAGCACAAGTTTCATCGGACCTATTAACAATACAAAGAGCGGCAATATTGCTAATGCCCTAGCCCAAGTTTCACAGGCTTCAAATGGTAAACATATAAACATGAAGCCATAGTTACAGATTCAAGACCAGTAGTATTGAAGACAAAATACAATGATTGTAATCACAGTTCTCAGGTTTATCACATTGACCCAAGGGTATAACTTTTCAACACATGATTCAACATTATCAACAAATGCAATCAGTGATGAAGAAAAATAGTGCTATGCCATAAAAACCAATGCCATTTCAAATGAAGATGCCTTCAAAAAATGTAGTGAAATGAAATGTATCATGATAGTGCCTACCTAGATATCAAGTTTCAGAAGATGTTGTTGATGTTTCTAATTTCAAAATAGAAGATTGCTATCCGGGTTGCAGTGAAGTTTAGCAGATGCCAAGCGCTAAGTTGCAGTGGCTGTGTAAATAGAGAAGATTCCATTTTCATTCGAGGGTTTCCATAATGACACATATCATTCTCCTTCTCTCCCCTTTTTTTAAGGGTTGAGTATGTTTTTTCAACTCCCTTGGATAATATTTCATGAGCATGAGTTTTGATTTTGTAGAATATTAATATGATTATCTTTTGAAGGTAATTGTATTAATTACATTTGATGCCCTAGGTCCCCATTGGAAGTCATTTTTTGACTTAGGTAATAATGTTATTTCAATCATGGATTTTAGCATGGGGGGGGGGCTATTATGTTTAGAATGTTTATGATAGGTGGATTAAATTAAGATGTAATTATTTTAGATTTTCTCCTCTTTATTGAGTTGAGATTATCCTAAAATATATATTTAGATCCACGTTTTAGTAAGTGGGGGTTATGTTTTAATGTTATAAGTCATTGCTCCTATCATTGTAAGATATTTGACATGTGGTGTTCTTATAAACCATTGTCAAATTATAAGTTACAGCATGACTTAGTGGGTTTATGGTCTCCCTTTTGACTACCTACTTTTAGGGACCCCACTTTTTCCATCCCCCTAGATTCTCAGGAATTGGGCATCCGAATTTCAAAGTGATGTGATCATGGTCCTAGTCGCAGAGTTTTCTATTCTTGGAGAGGTAGTGGACTTTATTATAGATTCTACATATTTTCTATATATGCCTCTCACCTTTGGTGATTGAAGGCTAGTTCTCATTTCCCTCATTCTCATGAGGTGAATGTTGTAGCTCTTGGAGAAGAAATATGATATTTTGACTCCTTTTATTCCAGCTAATAGCAAATTGTCCTTCTTTTCTATAGCTTTGTGAGTTGATTTGATGGGCTTAATGTCATGTGTTGTGATTAAAGTCTGATCCTTTACTTGATATTATGTTCACTTTGATGTTTGCATGCACTATTTTTCCTTAAGGTTTCAAATCTATGTGCATCTATATGTGTTTGAGTTGTGGAATCTACCTTTCCTTCTCATTTACAATCTGCACCTAATTATTTTCTAAGGGGAAAAATCAGATTTGGAATAGTTGTGGTGTTTATGTTAGATGCTGGATTACATTGTGAGTTTATTTTCAGTTTGTGAATCTATCCAGTTTGGTGAATCACCTAAGTTAGATTTCAGTTATTTCAATTTCATGCAATCTTTCTCCCTTTCCCTTCAAGTTTGGTATAGTTTAGGTGATACAAACAGGAAAGCCAACCCTTAATTCGGAGGTCTATTCTCAGTGAAGCAGTCCCACATCCTGAGAGTATTCCCATGTTTCACAAGATTGCTAGGTTTCATACTTAGCCATTATTGGTGCAATCCCTAGTGACAACAATTACAATTCCATTCAGGTTGCTATTTTTGTACACATCACATATAGACATTCCCCTGATAACACAAACGATGAGCGAAAGATAATCAGAGAGTACCATTTTTATATGAGCGACGAGAAGTCTCTCTCTCATGAGTTTGTTCAACATTGTTTCCAGAACTATTTTGACTTCTTGCAGGAAAATGGTATTGCTATGGATAGGCATCTCATTTGGTTGGATAATTGCATCGGTCAATTTAAGAATGCCAAAATGTTTTATTGGTTGTGTATAATGCATGTGGAGAGAGGTGTACCTCATATTTGAAATTTTTTTTAGTCAAAGCATGGGAAAGGGGAGCATGACAGAGCAGGTGCTTGTGTGAAGAGAGCTCTAGTTAAAGAGTAATTGAGGATTTTAGGTGATGTACTTCTTGATGCTCATTCTATTGTTTACTGGTGTACTTTAGCATTGTCACAGGGGGGACTCTTGATTCTATAGTGCATAGATTCTTTTAGCTGGTTGAGGAGGGAACTATAGGAGATAGATTGGATTGTCAAACAGTGAAAGACTCTTAAAAAATGCAATCATTCCAAAGCTCCAATAGTAGTACATGGACCATTTGGACATGAGAGTTGGCTTATTTTTGCCCCATGTGTTTTCAGTATGATCGGGATCATTATGAGTCAAGTGAGTGGGTGGATACATGGGTTCCACAATATCTAACTCCTTTATCTTTGACACTCTTTATAAGAAATGATGACATGGACACTTTAGTTGAGTATGACCATCTTTTAGATCTTCTAAAGCTAGGAGATGTTTTTTCATTGGTTGCACCAGAGGGGAATGATGAGAGGTCAGATTATTGGTTAGCACATTGTGTACGAGGTAAACAAAAGCTTGTACAATCGATGAAAGATGGTGATGGGTTCACATATCCTACTGGTTTAGTTGTTGTTGCAGGAACATGGCTGCGAACATACATGATTAGAAAGAATGGAATTCCCACATTTGAAGACTATGAGAAGCAAAAAACTATTCTCATGTATTCACACGTTGTTATAGAAACAAATGTCAAGTTGTCAAAGCATCAAGGAAGACCAAAGACAAAATAACTTTGGACTATTAGTACTGTTGATCATGAAGCACTATTGGAGACCCTGAAGCAAAGAGATGACCCTTCAGGAACACTTGACTAGGTAATAAGTTAACTTAGTGCATTATTTTCTAAGTTCATTAAGCTTAATTTCAATACATTAATTTCACCTTTCTTAGATTGTATTTTGAGTCAATAAACTTGGTTTTATATGTGGATTGTAACTTGTGCAGGAGAACCTATGAAGATGCCTATGGTCACCATGGATCCTATCAAAGATAGAAGACAAAAGGATCCTTAATGGTTAATTGAGATCTTTTGAATCCTATAATGGAAATTTGTAAAAATCAATTTGATTTAAAAGTTAAATGTCCTAGAATTCTTGATAAGGACTTATGACCAAAATCATGTATGGGTGGCCAATAGTGCCAAGAAGAGATCTTACATGTCATTTACTTACATCATTTGCATGGTTTAAATTCTTACATGTTTGATTGTTGTTTCTAATGCTTTAAGGATATTATTTTTTATCATTTCAAACAATCTATAGAAGTTAAACCTCAAACATAATAAGCTTCATAGTTCAAATTTCACAAGCTTAATCATGATTAGTTTTACAGTTCAAATTTCAAACATACCACTAACAGTCATTGCAATGGAACTGGGTCAAGAAAAGAAGTGTGCATGCTTTCCCATTTGGTTCTTCTCTTGTTTCAAAATGAAAACCTAATTGTTTCCACAGCAGACAAGGACATGTTCCCAAGGACTGCTTACTCAATCTATAAAATACAACTACTTGCGAGGTCTACAATAACCTCTCTCAGTTTTGGGTGATTTGAATTCATTTGCATTTGGCAAGACAATCTTAGTCGATGCCAAAACTTGTAGTGAGGGTCAGTTGAAAGTGACTCAGCAGTGTATCTTTCAAACCATCTGACACTGCATTGAATCATCTGCTCCATCAGCTTTGATTGGTTGGGTAAATGCTAGTGACAACCCCATTCCACCCACGAAGTCACCAGAATGCTCGCGACCATGCTCGACCCAAGTGACCCCAAGGTGCACTAAGCACGATTGGGCAGTGAAATTTAGGGATCGTATCTCAGACCCCGTGAGAGGTATCAATAAGCTATTAGGTGCTATGGGATTATTTTTTCAAGGTCTACAATAACCTCTCTCGGTTTTGGGTGATTCAACTTTGTTTGCATTTGGTAAGACAATCTCAGTCGATGCCAAAACTTGCAGTGAGGGTCAGTTGAAAGCGGCTCAGTAGCGTATCTTTCAAACCATTTGACATTTCATCAAACCATCTACTCCATCAGCTCTGATTGGCTCAATAAATGCCAGTGACAACCCCATTCCACCCATGGAGTCACTTGAACGCTCGCGACCATGCTCAACCCAAGTGACCCCAAGGTGCACTAAGCATGATTGGGTAGCGATCTTTTGGGGCTCGTATCTTGGACCTCATGAGAGGTATCAACAAGCCATTAGGTGCTATGGGATCATGTTTTTGAGGTCTACAATAACCTCTGTTAGTTTTGGGTGATTCGACTTCATTTGCATTTGACAAAATGATCTTAGTCGATGCCAAAACTTGCAGTGAGGGTTAGTTGAAAGTGGCTTAGCAGTGTATCTTTCAAACCGTCTAAAATTGCACTGAAATGTCTACTCCATCAGCTCTAATTGGCTAGGTAAACACTAGTGACAACCCCATTCTTCCCATGGAGTCACCGGAATGCTCGTGACCACGCTCGACCCAAGTGACCCCAAGGTGCACTAAGAATGATTGGGCAATGATCTTACGGGGCTTGTATCTAAGACCTTGTGAGAGGTATCGACAACCCATTAGGTGCTATGGGATTGTGTTTTCAAGGTCTACAATAACCTCTCTTAGTTTTGTGTGATTCGACTTCATTTACATTTGGCAAGATGATCTTAGTCGATGCTAAAACTTGCAGTGAGGGTCAGTTGAAAGCGGCTCAGTAGTGTATCTTTCAAACTATCTAAAATTTCATCAAACCATCTACTCCATTGGCTCTAATTGGCTGGGTAAATGCCAGTGACAACCCCGTTCCACCCTTGAAGTCACTGGAATGCTCACAACCACGCTTGACCCAAGTGACCCCAAGGTGCACTAAGCATGATTGGGCAATGATCTTTCAGGGATCGTATCTTGGACCTCATGAGAGGTATCAATAAGAAATTAGGTGCTACAAGATCATGTTTCCAAGGTCTACAATAACCTCTCTTAGTTTTGGGTGATTCAACTTCGTTTGCATTTGGCAAGATGATCTTAGTCGATGCCAAAACTTGTAGTGAGGGTCAGTTAAAAGTAGCTCAGTAGCGTATCTTTCAAACCATCTAACATTGCATCAAACCATCTACTCTATCAGCTCTGGTTGGCTAGGTAAATGCTAGTGACAACTTTTTTCCACCCACAGAGTCACCGGAATGCTCACGAACACGCTTGACCCAAGTGACCCCAAGGTGCACTAAGCATGATTGGGCAGAGATCTTCCGGGGCTCGTATCTTGGACCTCATGAGAGGTATTGACAAGAGGTTAGGTGCTACAAGATCATGTTTCCAAGGTCTACAATAAATTCTCTTAGTTTTGGGTGATTTGACTTCATTTACATTTGGCAAGGCAATCTCAGTCGATGCCAAAACTTGCAGTGTGGGTCAGTTGAAAGTGGGTCAGCAGCGTATCTTTCAAACCGTCCAACATTGCATCAAACCATTTGCTCCATTAGCTACGGTTGGCTAGGTAAACATCAATGACAACCTCGTTCCTCCCATGGAGTCACCGGAATGCTCACGACCACGCTCGACCCAAGTGACCCCAAGGTGCACTAAGCATGATTGGGCAGCGATCTTTCAAGGCTCGTATCTTAGACCTCATGAGAGGTATCAATAAGCTATCAAGTGCTCTGAGATCATTTTTCTAAGGTATAAAATAACCTCTCTCAGTTTTGGGCAATTCAACTTTGTTTGCATTTGGCAAGACGATCTCATTTGATGCCAAAACTTGCAGTGAGGGTTAGTTGAAAGCGGCTCAACAACGTATCTTTCAAACTATCCAACATAGCATCAAACCATCTTCTCCATTGGCTCTAGTTGGCCAGGTAAATGCTAGTGACAACCCTGTTCCACCCACAGAATCATCAGAATGCTCACGACCATGCTCAACCCAAGTGACCCCAAGGTGCACTAAGCACGATTCGAAAGTGATCTTCAGGGGCTTGTATCTCAGACCTCATGAGAGGTATTGACAAGACATCAGGTGCTACAGGATCATGTTTCTGAAGTCTAAAATACTCTCTCTTTATTTTGGGCAATTCAACTTTGTTTGCATGTGGCAAGACGATCTCAATCGATGCCAAGACTTGCAGTCAAGGTTAGTTGAAAGCGGCTCAACAACGTATCTTTCAAACCGTCTGACATTACATCAAACCATCTACTCCATCAACTCTGGTTGGATGGGTAAACATTAGTGACAACCTCATTCCACCCACGGAGTCACTGGAACACTCACGACCACACTCGACCCAACTGACCCCGAGGTGCACTAAGCACGATTGGGTAGTGATCTTCCAGGGCTTGTATCTTAGACCTCATGAGAGGTGTTGACAAGTTCTCAGGTGCTACGGGATTTTGTTTCCAAGGTCTACAATAACCTCTCTCAGTTTTGGGTGATTCGATTTCATTTGCATTTGGGAAGACGATCTCAGTCGATGCCAAAACTTGCAGTGAGAGTCAGTTGAAAGCAGCTCAATAGCGTATCTTTCAAACCATCTAACATTGCATCAAATCATCTGCTTAATCGGCTCTAGTTGGATGGGTAAACATCACTGATAACCCTGTTCCTCCCATGGAGTCACCAGAACGCTCGCGACCACGCTCAACCCAAGTGACCCCATGGTGTACTAAGCACGATTGGGCAGTGATCTTCTAGGGATCATATCTCAAACCTCGTGAGAGGTATCAATAAGTCATCAGGTGCTACGAGATCATGTTTCTAATTTATACAATAAACTCTCTCAATTTTGGGTGATTTGACTTCTTTTGCATTCGGCAAGATGATCTCAGTCAATGCCAAAACTTGCAGTGAGGGTCAGTTGAAAGTGGCTCAGTAGCGTATCTTTCAAACCATCTGACATTGCATCAAACCGTCTTGTCCATAGGCTCTGGTTGGCCAGGTAAACACCACTAATAACCCTTTTCTACCCATGGAGTCACTGGAATGCTCGCGACCACACTTGACCCAAGTGACACCAAGGTGCATTAAGCACGATTGGGCAGCGATCTTTTGGGGCTCGTATCTTAGACCTTGTAAGAGGTATCGATAAGTCATCAGATACTATAAGATCATGTTTTCAAGGTCTACAATAACCTCTCTTAGTTTTGGGTGATTCAACATCATTTTCATTTGGCAAAATGATCTCAGTCGATGCCAAAACTTGCAGTGAGGGTCAGTTGAAAGTGGCTCAACAGTGTATCTTTCAAACCAACTGACATTGTAGCGAACTGTCTTCTCCATAGGCTCTAGTTGGCTGAGTAAATACCACTGACAACCTCTTTCTACCCACGAAGTCAATGGAATGCTCGCAACCACGCTCAACCCAAGTGACCCCAAGGTGCACTAAGCATGATTGGGAAGCAATCTTTCAGGGCTTGTATCTCAGACCTCGTAAGAGGTATCAAAAAGTTGTTAGATGCTATGGGATCATGTTTCTGAGGTCTACAATAACCTCTCTTAGTTTTGGGTGATTTGAGTTCATTTGCATTTGGAAAGATGATCTCAGTCGATGCCAAAACTTGCAGTGAGGGTCGATTGAAAGTGGCTCAGCAGCGTATCTTTCAAACCGTCTGACATTGCATTGAACCATCTTCTCCATAGGCTCTGGTTGGCCGAGTAAACACTAATGACAACCCTGTTCCACCCACGGAGTCACTGGAACGCTCATGACCACGCTCGACCCAAGTGACCTAACAACACAAGTGCTACATTTCTCTGCGCATTTAATAAACTCCAATATGATGAGTTATATATGCAGTGAGTATATACATAGTTTTGAAACAATGTAGTAATAAGTAGCTCAAGTGAGTATATATAATGATATGAAACATAAGAACATAGAAAATCTATAGAAGTTAAACCTCAAACATAATAAGCTCCATGAGCAGGGTATTCCAGAGTAAAGAAAAACAAATGTAACTTCAACAAGATATAATTTAAATCATAATGATAATCATAGTCAAGATATAACTTGACCATTCAATTCCATTAACATGGATAATAAATATGTATACAAAAGATGATGCAAATATAACATAAAAATGAACATGTTCTATATATAGAAAGTATCAAATGTATCAAAAATATCTCCATATACAAATATGGCACATGCCATTTCAACATGTGTACAAAATCAATGTTTCAAGGTGTACAATGTGGCATATATGCCATCTCAAAATGTGCCAAGTGGCATCTCTAAATGACCACAAAACTAAAACTACATCCTATGTCATAGGGGGATCATCAAAATGTAGCCTCTTTGAAGAAGTGTTAGGCTCTGATTGATCCTCCAACAAAAATGAGTTCAAACCCAAGTTAGATTGCTTACGTTATATGATTTGTACATACATGCATGCATACATACATACATACATACATACATACATACATACATACATACATACATACATACATACATACATACATACATACATACATACATATATATATATATATATATATATATATATATATATATATATATATATATATATATATATATATATATATATATATATATATATATATATATATAATTCATAATTCAAACACTAATTTAATTAAAATTATAACTGAATACAAATATCTATACCTAGCCTCTCGGTCACCTACCATGATTAGGTGTCCTAGCATAAGTCCTTGGTAGCGAAGGGACCATGCCAACAATACCAACTTTGACCTATAAATATATATTTGCAATAATGAGATTAGTAGAGTGGTGCAACATAGAGTAATGTATCTACAAAATAGGACGTGATTTGAACTAAAATTAAAACTTACATCTGGTGATCCCTCCTTTGGAATAGTGGGCTGGGTCAAAAAAGATACGAAAGATTCTTGTGGGCCCTCCCTCACACTAGGAGTAACCTATGAGATTAAAAATATTGTCAATTATATATAAATTTACTTCATCATAACAACCCTGGTTACAAAATACAAACAACAATATGTAAAAGTCTGCGTACAATTAGACTATCACTTCGAATCGAGATGCCTGTCAGCCTAGGCTCCTGAACCCATGTCGGAACATCATCGATAGCCAAACCCTATACAATAAAGTCAAGTAAAATATTTATTCTGTACACACAAGTGGCATACATATGCATGCATAATTAATCTTAAAACAATTAATTACATTTCCTTTGTCGACACCTGATGAAGGAACCCCCTCGTGCCCCCCACTGACATCGGTTATAGTCTGCAAGAGTACAATAAGATGACAATATATTAGTAAATGTATAAATTTTATTGCTCTAATTGATAGAGATTTAAGCATGTACACCAAATGATATAAAAAAACTAATGGGTACATAATTTATAATATACCGTATAGGCATCAAGACCAAATGAAATGACTGAAGTTGTGGACTCATCCACCTGTCTCAACTCCTCTTGTGTCATCAACTGAACATAAATGGAAAAAATATATATACATAAGTGCATGCAATCATTAAAAATAATCTAAATGAATAAATTAAATAAGTCACGTGACAAATTTATTTATAATGTTTACTCTTACCGTATCAATGAGTCCATGGCTCTGTGTACACCTCCTAAGCACTCTCATGAGATGTAGATGCTCCATGAGGTGTTGCAGCCTTTATAGCTACATCTCCTATATCCTCCTCATCAATAACATACTGATATGTATCAGCATCAGTAAGCGGTTTGAGGCACATATTCTTGCATATAATGCAAATATGGGGCTCACATACATGTGAACTCCGACGAGATGTCGATGCGCCAGCATCATCCACACCAGGAGGCAACACTGACCTGGTCTGCGTGATCAATCGATCACTCAGCAAATGAATGGCCCTAATAGTCTATGAGGTAGCCTCTACAATGATTTCAGGATGCTGCACTCGAGGAGGGGGTGTGACATCAGTGGGGGGGACAAAGGTAGTGGCCTTTTTGCGCTGGGCAAATGGCCTAGTCTAAGGAGCTCCTCCGCCTACGCCCATGTTGGGCCTCATACTCCAATAATAACATGGTGACCAAGCAAAAACTCAACATACAATTTTTTTATGAAATAAAATGGGACCTCCAAATTGCTATGGGGTGGTTTATCAAAAACCATCCACCAGCGATCCCAAAAGTGTGTGTGCATTGCTTCATTTGTGCACCATTTTATTGATAATTTGGGCTTTTCGGGGTCAACTTGTATTCCGGTTTTAGGATTGACAAAAAGGGTGGCTACATCTTCCTTACTTATATTAAGGGCCGCAATCCCATCATGGTCAAGCCCGTCATCAAATTGGGCGTGCATATTATCATGCCAATGAAGAGCAACATTATGTTGCTACATGAGTGTGTCAATATTTTCAACAATTATATTTAGTGTGGCAAGCATGGAACCTAATGTAGGTATATTTTGATATGTGTTTTGGAAACCTCATATTGTGTTCAAATTATCTTGTATCAAATCTTCTAAAGGTCAAGGGTTTTTACATAGGGGATTATTTTCGGGATCGTTATTTGGTGCGGGAGGGTTATTTTCTTCATTGTTGTTAGCCATGCCTGATTAAATTAAAAAAAAATCTAAATTTCAATCTAATTTCATATATTATTACAAATATAAATACAAAACCCTATTTCAACAAAAAAAATGACATTTGGCATTAAAATTAAATAAAATAATTAAAATAAACAAAAAATTTACTTACCGAATATGCTGGGGAGTCAAATTTGTTGTTGCCAAAATTAGATACCCGAAAATATATCATGTATATGATATATCAAGCCATTTTCCCAAGAAAAAATGTGAAAATAAATGAAGAAAAGGGCTCGCGGGTTTCAAATTTATGCCACAGGTATCGGGTACTTGATATGGTATCGAGTACCCGATTAGGCCTATGCTTTGGTGGTAGGTTTTCCTAGGTGTACTGACACCCAGGCCTACTAAAAAGTCAACAAGCATTTTCATGCACTTTTGGACGAGTGGAAAGTGAATATTTTTCTCATCGCCACTTTTTGGCCCCTCATGATCTTGCACATACCCAATGCTTGAGATGTTATATGAACAACGTATTAATGCTTTAGATCATATTATGGCCTATCACAAATCTTTTAATGAAGATACAATGGTAAAGTGATTGAACATTCCTTTTGGTGGGTGACTTAGTTCTTTATGAAAATTAGAGAAATGTGAATGCTCCACCTAGTAAAAAAGGGAAGTTTAGCCCTAATTGGCTAGGTCCTTACATTTTCATAGAAGTGTATGGCTTTGGAGCATATAAGATTGTTGATATTAATTGTGTGCCTCTCAAGGAACCTATTAATATTATGAATTTACAATATTATTACGTTTAATATTTCATTATGTAAATGTTCTTACCTTTTCCTTTTTGAGTATTTCTTTTAGTTTTCTCAAATGTGGTGTATAATGTTTCAAATGCTATACTTTAAAAGTGTGAGTGCATAGTTTTGTCATCAATCCATGTTCTATTCCTTTATTTTCTTATGTTATTAATCATAGATTAATCATGGAAATAATAAAAAGAGATAGAAAAAAATGTATTTCCATCATACACACACACACACACACACACACACATATATATATATATATATGTGTGTGTGTGTGTATTGGTATACAAAGAATACACTAAGAAAAATGTGCCCAACATAAAAATAATGCATTAAGCATCCTCCATGGGACGATGAGAGTCAGATCTCTTGGATATAGGGTGTGATGATGGTGCTTCATTATGTATGGTAAAATTATAAGTATGGCTCTGTGATGAGCTCCTCTCTGACTGGCTATGAGAACTATTTTTCTACTCTCATAGCTCATCCTCTAGCCACTCCACTCTCTTTTCTTGCAACTGCAGCTCCACCACTATAGGTGCAAAGATAATACTGTGTCTCCAAGGATCTCGTGCCCCCTGGAAATGGATATATGATGTGGAAGGAATCCGAGATGACACTATAACCATTCCCATTAGGAAATATCTCACGAAGGATCTCCACTCCTCCGTGCTAGTTGCATGTTACATGTTTCATTTGTCATTTATAATATATTTTTAAAATGAAAGTTTTCACTTAATTTAATTTTAATCATACATGGATCTCCCTCATGGAAGCTAGGGTCAGAATTCTAAAGGGGGGTCATGGGAGGGGGTTGGATGGATTCCCCTCACTCTATCTTCCTAGACTAAGATGGGGGGATATCCATTATAGCATGTGTTGATCAAGACTGAAGGGGCCCCACTACTTCAAGGGATGGTGATGTCTCATCTGCTGGTGCATCATCTCCACCCTCTACCTCCATGGCTTCTCTTCCTGACACTAGATCATCCAAATCATCCTCCTCCTCACTCTCCTCCTCCTCCTTCTTCTCCTCCTTGTCCTCCTCTTTGTGCTGAGACCTATAATAAAGGCTTGGATCTCCAGTAGGATAGTCATCTGGGAACATAGGTTTTGTGGCTTGAATACTGTTGTATCATAAGTAGTCTCGTGATACCCCCACATCCTCAACTATAGAAAGGAGCTTGAAATCATCAAGACCCTCAGTATCTATCAACCCTATGTCATCAATGGTTTATCGAGGTATAGCCCCAGACCTCTACATGTTGCTTCTCCCATGAGTGTACATAGGAACCTGTGTTCATGGACCCTATTGAAGACCAAACTATCTCATCATTCATTCATACTAGTAAGGAATCACTATATAATCATGTATTCCCTCTAGAAGCCTCTATCTCTGCCTCCATAACAATTGTAATTCTTTATCTGGCCATGCTATCATGTGATGGTAGGGACTCCATACAATATCTATACCTACAAGTCGATCTAGTCTGACCCTCCAGTAAAGAGTGTCTCCAAATTACCATGAGAAACCTAGTGGATATACAAATGCTCTTGGTAACTAGGCCGCTATGTTTATGGGACATCCCATAGTCCATGTGTGTGTGAGATGCTCAAAGGCCCATACTTGTAGGAGTGTGCACATAGTCAAGCTATGTCTCTGGTACCTAACATACTTCCCAAGCTTGTAATAGAAGTGTGCAAGAATACTCCATACCCATGCATACATTGTAGACTCCTTCTCCATGTGCCAAACCACATGTGTAATAGGAGTGCAGAAAATGGTGCCCTTTGTATCAGGCATTACTACTATGGCCATGCTACAAAGTATGATTCATCTAAGCAATGGAGTCCGCCCTAGTAGGATACCTTTCAGGCTCACCTGATCAGGTCTCTCTCTACCTCTGTATGGTAGACCCATACAATACTCAAAATGTCTCTTGATCTCCTCTAGAGAATGATTGACCTGAGGTCTAACCATCGGTCCCCAGACTAGCAAGTGTAGGATCTGGTACATGTCCTTGAGTGTGACTATCATCTCTCCAATTGGTAGATGGAATGAACATGTGTCCTCATCCCATCTCTCCATCAATGCCAAAAGCATAGCCTTGTGAAATCAGATGTTAGGAAGTCGAGCTATCCTATAGAGTCCAGTGTGTATCATCACCTATGTACCTTCTGCATCTAGGTCTCCTATGTGTTTGTAGATGTATATCATAATATTCGACTTATAATTCTCCCTCATCACCCATAGCTCCTGTAATGGAAACATGGAAAGGTTCAAATCAGTACTCAGTAATCATATATCAATTTTTGACTCAAAATTGTGCAGTTTGAACTATCTAGGGAACAAGTCGACTTCTCAGGAATAGGTCAACTTTTTGGGAAGAGGTTAACTTTCTCCCTAAGGAACAAGTCAAGCTCCCCAGAACAAGTTGACTTTTTGGGAACATGTAATCTTCCCGACCTAGTAAACAAAACAAAATTCCTACAACATGTACAACACCTTCCTACATCTATATAAAGTATTAAAAGAGAAGGAAAATAAATGGAAACATGCAATGAGAAATGAGAGATACCTCATATAGCTTTATGCCCTTCACCATTACCAGTCAAAGCATCTCCATTCACATCAGCGATAGTTCCTCTTCCTCGATATCTTGCTTTTTCTTCTTGGTTCACCTTCAAGAAATTGTAACAAATGAGCTCTTACAAAGGTAACTTTTCTTTATATGTTCTATTAATTGGGTTACTTTCTAAATTTTTTTTTAGGATGTTAGCTTATTTTATCTCTCTTTCGATCATATCTTGAGCTTGGTAGCTCTGATTCACACACTGTTATAGGAGTCAGAATGATGATTCATTTACCTTATTGTTCAAATACCTTTGAAAACATTTAGGAGTCATCTTGAATGGATTTTGAGGTTACTTTTCTTCACCTCTCTTATTTAGTTCATCATGGTAATAATGATACCCTATTTTACCTTTTTCTGAATAAGCAAGCCAAAAAGGAGGCATATAGCTACCCATGAACTTCATCAGCTTTTCTAGTAAGACCTAGGTGTTTTTTATTATTAGTAACCTATGGTTTTGAAGGATGCGGTCACTAATGTTTTCTTGTAGGATTTTTGCATGAGGACTTAGCCATATCCTTTTACATCTATATATGCTTTTCTTACTTTAGCTTGCATATGCACATAGTGTCATATACCACAAACGCGTGGTCTAAATGTATCATCTTAAATTAGATGCACTTAAATTTATGACCTTTTAGCTCCTTTTTAGTATTTTTTTCATTTCACAATTGCATTTTGAGCACACACCCTTTCCCTTTATCTCTCTCTCCTAGGTGAAATTTAGGTAGGACCTAAGACTTCCTCCTAGATTTCACTTTTTTCACTCATAGGAAAAGGTAGTATTTAATTTCTTTGAAGCATCCTCTTTTGAGGGCCCATTTTCCCAAATCTAACTTTAGATTATCAAACCCCTATACACATTAGACCCGAAAACCCTGTAGATCTGGAAGTTGGATTATAATCCTGAGATCCTGGCACCTCAAGGAAGAGGTTGACCTAGTTGACCTATTCTAGAACAGGTCGACCAAGTTCACCTATTCAAGAATAGGTCAACCAATTTGACCTATTCCTAGGTGGTTGGCATTTGTTGGGTCGAGACCTGTTTGTAAAGTTTTGGTAATTCTTGCTCATTGCAGTCGCCCCCCGCTTTGATAATTTTGGAAATTCACTATAAAATGGCATCCAAAGCCTTATTTTTTATCATGAAAATGGATGATGGAAGAAAGGTACAAGTGCGTGTGGACACACCAAATTGACATAGAGAAATTGAAAGGTGGAAACTATGGGAAAGATCTTGTTCTTTCATTGCAAAGTGAGGGCTTCATCAACAATTCAAGCATTCAAAAAATTTCAAACAATTACATGACATCATGAAGATGCAAAGGGATCATGAAGATGGTTAGAGTACTTTATTCTTATAGGCTTGGTATGATTTTTATTCTATGTTCTGATCTAATCTTTGTCTCTAGATATCTTTCACATTTACACATATACATACATGTTAGGGTTTCACTTATAGAGTAGATTCTTAGTATTTCTAGCTCTTTTACATTCTAGATATCAAATATAGGATTCATGAGCACTACACACAACATATTTCTATCAGCTATTCATGGAGGTGGAAATCACCAAAATAGGGGGTTGACTAAGGAAAATCCCTTTATAGCCACCTAGACACACACATATTTTGTTATAGATTTTCACATTATCAGCCAGATAGTTGCAGATCTAGAAGTTATAGATTGAGAGCTACTAGAAAAACTTAGGTCAACTTTAGTAAGGTGCCCCAAGAATAGGGTGATTTGGTCAACCTATTCCAAAACACAGTGACATGGTCAACTTGTTCCTGACAGCTTCAAATTTTCATCATTTTTTGGGTTTTCAGTCGTGATTATAGATATCTAGCTGGAAATTCAACTACAGGTCTATAATAGTAGTTTTTAGAGTAGAAACACACATTCAATCACACACATCAAGGTGCGTATCCTATTCCTTATTTGATTTTTTAATATAGAATTATTTACATCTCATTTGGGTTGAATTCTTATATTTTGTATTTAGATCCATTTTGTTTATCTCAATAAGTTCAATTTCATGTATACATTCACTTATCATTTATCAATTATAATATTTCGTGAAAGAGTTCTTTCTAGTGTACTTCCTTCAAGTAATTTGCGTCTGGTATTGACACCCTTCATCACTTTAGGATCGTGTGAAATCTAGGTCATTTTAAGAGGTATGCTTGGAAGCCCTTCTTTCTCTTGTATTGAATGGCTTAGGGAGAAAGTGTTAAATCTAGTACACCTAGTTTACATTGTTAGACTTATTGATGCCATTTCCCCCTAAACAAAGACAATGTATAAATTTATTTTTAAAAGTTAAATTTGCGTTACCACCAAATGTACCTACAATCCTACAATATTTAGAACAATGATCCTATGGACCGTACACACGATCTTGTGGGTCTCTAAAAAAAAGGATTTGATTCAATAATTACACTCATAATAAGTGTTCCCACGGATCCAGCCTATAATCCCATGGGTTTAGCCCAGATTCCCACGGGTCTGTGACAAACAAACTAAAAATGTGAAGGTTATCAGTAATTACACTAAAAAATAAGTGTTCCCATAGATCTAGCCCATAATCTTGTGGATCCATCTCGCAATCCCACGAGTCCAAATTGTATTCCTGTGGGTTTATAAAAAATTAAATAAATATTTTTTTATTTTTAAGTGATATGTGGGATTGCTACAAGGATAGGTAGGAATGTGTTTCCTCCATTCTATGTAAGAATGGGACAAGATAGAGAAGAGGTTTTATGTGGGTTCACGATCCCGCAAGTTTAGGCAGCGATCCCACCGATCGTGCAAGCGATCCCATGAGATTGTTTATTTGATGTTGTACTAATTTTGATGATGGGAATGATGGTGCAAATGCTTCTTCTTCCTTCTTCAAACCTGAAAAAAACATGAAAACCTTGCAAAAACACCTCAAACAACAAAAAAACTTAGTACATGGTTAGTTTTATGAGTATAAATAGATAAAAGATAGAATTAACCCTTGAAGTGGGTCCCACTAGGTATGCCAAAATGTATGCACAATAAAACTAGTGTGCTAAGAATATAAAAGCTAAGTTAAACATTCAACAAAATAAGTTACTAAAACATATAATTTATTAGACCTATAAATGAAACCAACAACCAAAAGGGAGTGTAAACCTCAAACCCAAGTAGCCTGCTCTGTAGTGTAGATTTACCCAATGCTTGGTTTAATATGTGTGCTCAATGTAGATGCTCAATCTTTGAAGGATTTGATTTTGAAATGATTTTGGCATTAGGATATTTCTTTTCTTATGATCTTGGAGTCAAAATGGCATTATAAGAATGCATTGAAGGTGGATGAAAATCAAGGAGAAGAAGGCTCAATTTATAGGCATAAGGAGGGTTGAATGGACGGTCAAGATGCAAACCTAGGGGAGGGTGGAGATGCATTTGAGAGAAAGCACATGGATTTTTCTTTCTTAAACACCTCACATTGTGACAAGTGTTACCAAGGAGAGAGGTTTTGAAGAATGGGGGAGTGTGACCATTTTGGGAGATGTGAGAGGGGATAAAGTTGTAAGAAATTGGTGGAGTGTGTAAGAGGGATTTAAGAGCATTTAAGGTTGATATGAGATGTGGAGGTTGGGGAATGTGAGGACGTGACATGAGGGTTGACTTGGGTTTGGTTAGGATTTCTTAATCCATGGATTATGATTGTGAAAATGTTTAGTGGGCGATTAGACTTGGATTAGGGGGCAAGTGGGAGAATTAGGAGGATGTGATGGTAGGAGAGAGAATGAGTGGAGGGATGGATTGGATAATCATAGGTCATTAGCTAATTAAGAAGGTTTAGTATGTATGAATGGGTTGGGTTGAGTTAGAAATCAAGGCCAAGTGGTTTGAGGTTTGGTTATATGAAGGTTAAAGCTAGGAGCCATGTGCACAAATTGAATTAAATGTATTATTTAATTCCAAGTGGGAGGAAAAGGGGTTTATGAATTAATTTAAATAGATAAATATATTTATTTAAATTAATAGAGGAAGGGGATTTTATTAATTAAATGGTTATGGGTTGTCATTATATTAATTAGACTATAACTAATTAATTAGATTAATTAATTTGAATGGTAACATTAGTGAATTAAATAATGCATGACTATTCAATCAATAATGCGAGTAAGATGACTAAATTTAATTAAAATTGTTAATCAAATTTAGTTGTGTACAGTCACATCAACATAAATGTTGAGCCACCTTCAAAGATCTTCCTAAAGAGCTATTTTAGCCATTATTGAAGTGGGTCCATACACATTTATTATGTGAATACATATGTTGGAACATAGGGCCTTGCATTCAATGAACAACCATGATTGCCTATGGGATAGGATGGAACATTTACATGTCAAGAGATTCCAAATGATTTTCAGCCCTCTAGAGGCCCAATCCACTTAAACAAAGACACCTTCCCATCTTCTCCAAACCCACATTCACCTAGAGATCTCCTCCAAACTCAATTTTGTTTCCTGTAACAAAACTATCCCAGCCTCACTCTAATCTATATGGTATCATGTAAGACACCACTTGCTAGGGGAATTCATGCCCCTAGAATTCTACATTAGGATCTTCATTTCATCTTAGGAAGGACATATTCCTTCTCATTTCTTAATGTTCTTTGGCCTTTTGTTGTGGCAACCATTACCAATTTTTTTGTATTAGATGTTGGTCCCCTTTTTTTAGTGCTGGTACAATTTGGCTTGGTATGCTTAGATTGTGTTTGTGCAATCCGACCCCAATTATTCTTGGGGAAGCTTTGAATCAACATCCTCACCTGCCTCTAAATTTGACAAATCTGCCTCACTCAATCTATTTTGTTCACCCAAATTATACTCTGATCTAGCTTCATCATTATTGTCAATTGGTATCCCACCACTATCTAATGGTATCGTATCTATTCCAAGAAAGTCAACTGCATCTACCCTGAAGGAGGGAAGTTTGAAAGATGCTTTCTCCACTTTTAGATAAGGTTACATAATCAGATTAATGTTAATAGGCTCCACTTGGTTGTAATCCTCCCCAAATTTAACTTTCTTTGTAATTTCTGCATCATCCCCATCAGACAGTTTATCAGCTTATGTCTCTCCACCATCTAGAGGTATATCATTTCCCGCTTCATCCCTAGGAATAGAAATCACCATTGCCACCTAGGAGACCTCCCTAGAATTATGCTTTGGGATGGGAATATTTTCCTGATAGATTTTTTGTGACCAAGTCCTATGGTTGGACTAGAGAATAACTTCACCTAGCAGTTTTTTGAAATGTGAAATCTTAATGAAAAATCTAGCATAATCCCCCCACTCCTCATCTGAGACCATTCCTACCATCTCTTAAATTTCACCTAGTCCTTTTGCAATATCCATCAAAACTTCCTTGTCCCAAATATTCTGGTGGTGATTCATACAATCTAACCCAAACTGAGTGAACTTATTAAATTCAAATTGTCAAGGAATTAAATTTTGGGATCCATTTGTCCTTCAAAATGCAATGCTCCTCAAGTGACACATTTCCTTGATTCAAAATTTCATTCATTTTTTCACCCGAGGTGAGGATCACAAGGAAGAAGTTGTACAAATTTTTTTGAAGATAAAAATCAGTGCCCCGTTTTGAACTCAAATAGTTTTTCATTTTAGACAAACCAATGGTGCCACCTTTATATTTCAAAATAATGCTCCTATCTAGTTTTGTATTGATTGAATGAACAATATGTTCTTCCTTGATCCTAATAACAATGTGATCTAGTATACTACTTTTATTCTCAAGATTAGCTTCAGTCCTATGGGGGGCAAGGAGGATCACATTATTTCTTTCTAGGGTTTTGATGTGGATTTTCCTACCAATTTGAAGAAGAATCTTCTCTTTGCCTATTTTGGCCCTTCCACCTTTTGAATTGATGGTGTCATTTTGGTAATATTTGTAGTTTCTTTGATTTTGGAAGCAATTTGGTGGGTTTTTTATTCGAGGATTCAAGATTGGTTACCATGCCTTATCAACCATCAACCAGATTCAAATACTCACTGAGGCTTGTGCCTATCATCAGAATTTTGTGGATAGTCTGTATTCCTTCTATAAAAGACATAATTCTTGTAATCTACTATTGGAAAGATACGATCCATCTCCTCACCCCAATTGTTCTTCTGGTCCTGCATCCATCTCTGATTCTTGTGTCACCATTGGTCCCTGGGCTCTAAACACCCATAATCTGCAAAGTCCTTGCGAAAGCCCACCTCTTCTCTTGCTCGTGTACATGACATTTTTCATGATACTTATGGACAATGAATAGTTAATCCTAAAAATTAAAAGATAATCATATAAATTAATTATTTTATTAATGTTAAAAACTTTCTTATTCATCAACTTATTTGATGAATATTGAAATCGATCATTAACACCTATTTCATTTAGCATCATATATTATAGCATAAAATAATTAATACGCCAATGTAGTATTTAATGTCTTAATATTCAATTAGACATAATATATTAATAATTATAATCACGAAATATTAAATATTAAATAATTATTAATATTAAACTATTCATAATTAATATCATTTCTAACTTAATAGGTCATTAATTATCTTAAGCCACTATTGATGTTCATTAATATATTTTAACAAAAAATAATTATTTTAAGATAACTTAATAATTATTTAAACCTATTTACTTAAGCATCTTGGCAAGACCCACACGAAACCAAAATATAACCATAAGGAAGGTCATCACACAATTTTGATCAAAATAAGATTGATTGATAAAAAAAAATTGTGTTTAGTAGTATTTTTTATTTTCTAATTAGTCACTATAACAATTATATTACAATGGATCAGTTGTATAAATTGTAATTTTAGTTTTGATCAAAATAAAATTGATTCTTAAAACTATTTTGTGCTTAGTAGTATTTTTCATTTTTGAACTAGTCACTATGACAATTGTATTGCAATGGATCACTATATATTCCTTTATTAATTAAAGTTCAAATGAATAGATTTATATTTCTATAAAAATTAAATAAAAGGATTAGAGGTATTTAAGATGAATAATAGATGATTAATATTTTCTTTGAGTGAATGGTGAAGTTAAATGATTCACAAAGAAACTACTTGATATCAAGACTTATTGAATCTAAAGAGATAAACTGTCTTAAAAATTAATATTGAAAATATTTTCCAGACTTTAATAGAATAGATACCTAAACAAATTTAAAAATAGACAACAACCTAATCACATCAATCTTATAAAAAACCAACCAACTAACAAATAAAATAACTCAATTAGATAAAATATTTAAATATCTAATAAAAATAAACTCTCCAATATTAAAATTGTATATACTATATCAAAACAATTTATGAAAACAATAAAATTACAAGATATTTAAAAAAAGTTTGCTTGGAATTTTTCTTTATGGAGAAGAAAATTGATTACTTTAATGAAAATAATAATCTCTTAATCAGGGAAGAGAAAATCATATATCAAATTGCTATTTTCTTTATCTATTAAGGTGAGCTGACAATGACATCTTTATTATTGATATGTAAATTTATGAACACCATCAAATGTACAATATTTCTCGAAGAAACCGCACGGTCTGATGAAATTGATCTGCAAGACGTGCTCCTGCGCTTCACCTTCGATAACGTGTGCACGGTAACGCTTGGAGTCAACCCTGGCTATTTTGCGGGCGGAGGAGCAGAAGCGAGGGAATTTGCCCTTTCGTTTGAGGAGGCTACGGAGATGACCATACTGAGGTTTGTGATGCCCCCTAAAGTTTCCTGTCCGACCCGACAGGAAGCTCCACAGGTCTTTGGATAGCGTCAATGCGTTCCTCGAGAAGATAATCGGGTCTCGAACTGGGAATTCCGGTGCCAGGACCAGGACTGATCTTCTATCGGCCTTCATGAAGGTCAAGACAGAGCGCGGTGACCGGCTTTACACGGATAAAAAGCTGCGGGAAATCGTAGTTAATTTCATTCTGGCCAGGCGGGACACCTCGTCTGTGGTGCTCTCATGGTTTTTCTGGCTTTTGTTATGTATCCCTCGAGTCGAAGAATGCGTCCTGGCGGAGACTAGGTCGGTCTTGTCGAAATTTTTTTCGAGTGGTTTACTTACCAGTAAAACCATTCCAGGATCAAACATTTCAATGAATGTAAGGAACCTGAATTTTACAGTAGAGGAGCTGAAGGAGATGCATAATTTGCAGGCGGCACTGTCGGAGTCTCTGCGAGTGTTCCCTTCCGTTCCGTTCGACGTTAAGGAAGTGGATTCTGATGACTGTCTTCCCTACGCGAGCTATTTAGGAAAGGGTATTGGGCTGATATATTCGATATATAGGATGGGAAGAATGGAGAGCATATGGAGGAAGGACTGCATGGAGTTTAGGCCGGAGAGGTGGCTGGACACGGGTGGGAACTTCGTCAGTGAATCGGCTTATAAATACCCGGTGTTTAATAGTGGGCCGAGGCTTTGCCTTGGAAAAGACTTTGCTTACTACCAAATGAAATGGATCGCAGCGATTATTATTTGGGGGTTCAAGATGAAGATGATGGCAGGACAAATTGTGAATCTCAAATTGGCCCTCACTCTCTACATGAAAGATGGGCTGATGGTCACATTGCGACCAAGGGATCCCCTCGGACTGTGAAATTCCTTTTAGGTTAAGTGCATTTCTATCTGTAGGTTATGTTTAGTATTATTTTCTTCTTCTTGTACAATACAAATAATGTCTTAACCATTGTCAACTTACGATAGTAAATAAATATGATTTATTCTAATTCATTAAAATATTATATTTTCATATTAGGTCTTCGAATCTGCTTTCCCCATCCTTTTGAAGAGGGTAAGATCTCCAAATTCACCTTCATCATCCTTTCATAGTTTTGAAGACAGTAAGATCTATAAATTCTCCTTCCTTATCCTTTTGGAGTAGGTAAGACTCCTTACTAGTTGGGTCTATCAAATGCTAAAGACTGATGTTGAGGGGAATTAATCACTCAGATTGTGTTATCCTTTCTATCATCCTTTTAATATGAAGATGATGATTATATAGGTTGGGTAGAAGTGTAATTTGAGAATGTGTTTTCTTATAGAGATCACATCATTCTTAAATTTGGTCTGTCCAAAGTTAACAAATTTGATTTAGGTATTAAATTACTAAAATGTTTTATTCTCTTTGTCATGATTTGAATATGAGAAGGATGATAGTATAAGTTGAATATTTTTGTGTTACAAAAAAGTGTTTCAATAAAAACTAGTTGGAGGTCTCATGATTGTTAAATTTCATGATACACCACGATGGTATGTTATTGGCTTGACCATAGGATTTTTCATTTATGTTACTATAATCTTGATATAAGTTTTACATAGATTCTTAAGTATTGTTTTAGTCTATATATCATTTTCTAGTTGAGGATATGGTTCCATATTTATTGGTCTTTAATATTATATTCAAAACAAGTAATTGACCTTTTAAATCTTTTCATTTAATGGATATTAGTAGTGTGAATGTGGTATATTACCTAATTAGCTGCTACCAATATCTTATTTCTACATGATTAAATCTACTATTTCAAATTAAGTAGTTTTTGAAAAAGAGTACTTAAAACTGTATTGATAAAAAAAATTAGTTGTTAATTAAAATTGAGAAAGTAAATATTTAACACAACTAAAATTTAATCATCTTGTGAAATAAATTTTATCTAATAAGAGTATATTGGATAGAAGAAAGAAATTTCAAATTGAGGTTTTGCAATAAAAGAGGTTTTAACAATTTATTAAAAAATTAAAATGAGATATGTTAAATATTTTAATTGGGAAGAGGAAGAGGTCATGATGGTCAATTAATTTTTAATGGTAAATTATTTCTAATTTAAATTAACCAATTAGGAATTCTAGTTTTAGTGAATAAAATAGACTTAAGAAAGACAAAATTATCAATATTTTATCAAAGTTTTCTCTAATGATGTTTAAATCATCAAACCATTGTATATGAATACTTTGTATTGTGAAATATTATGCATGTTAAATTATGTGAGATTAATGGATAATTACTTTAAATTTATGACATGTTTAAACACCATACCATAATTGGTAGTACTATTAAAGATAAAACTTATTTTGAACCCAAATTATTCATTTCCCTAGAGATTCTACCCTAATATTAGTTCTATATTAAAATATAACTAAACTCCAATAATCAACACATAAAACAGTTTGGAAGTAAAGAATAGAACTAGCAACACATGAACACGAAGATTTATATGTGGAAAACCCAAATTAGAAAAAACCATAGTGAGAATTTTCTCACAAAGATCATTCACTAAAGTATATAATTAGATTATAAAAAAAATAGTAGCTCACTACTTAGAACTTTAATACATTTAGGCTCACTACCAAACTATAAAGATATAATAATGGGCTTAAGTACCCAAGACTCACTATCTTAAAGTATATACAACCCTGCAAACTAGATATAGATAGATTTTATTGATAATGCAACTTATCTACAAAGGACTATCCAGTCTAGCAATAAACAATTACAACCCTTCCTTCTTTTCCACTATCACTAAACTCTTCTTTGCTAGTTGTTCAATTGGTTTGAACACTTCACTTGATTCACACCTTACACTTATATTTTCCCAAACCACCAATAGTCCTTATATACATGATAGAACATTAGAGATTACAAAAAGGTCTTCAAAGCCAAAATATATTACAAATAAGTTTCATTTTGCCTAAGGCAATGAAAAATGAAAATAAATTTTATGCCAAAAGAATCCAAATTGAGGACCCAAATGGATAAGAGATAAAACATTTAATAAATAGGTCCCATATAGCACGAGCCCATCTAGATAAGATATAAGCATTGAGTACAAAACTTGGACCTAAATATGATGCTTAAAAAATCATTAAATATAACACCCGAAGCTAAATTTGAAAGCATGATCCGAAGATAAAGAAGGAAATAAAACATGCCACACATTTTCCATTGCTAGATATATAATAACCAAAATAACTACTAAAGACAATTCAAATATGTAGAAGCAAACTGCCAACCTACCAACTATAACCATACCTCCACATGCTATGGAGAGATCCACATGCCACATCAAAAGACATGTGAACACACCATGTTAGAGGTTGCCACAATACATTTATAGATCAAAATAGAAACTAAAAGGAACTACAACACTAGATGTCATAGTCTCTAGAATACTTGGAACACATTCTTCATCACCAAAGAATGCCACAACCAAGATTGTAATACCCCACTAAAGAACCCAAGAGGAAAACACTATTCTAACCCAAAGCAAGCGCACTAATTTTTTAAAATAGTAATGTAGATTTATTAAACATAATTACATCATCAATTCAACATCAATTACATTGATAATTTACAAGGTACACAATTTGAAAGAAAACATAACAATTTATTTACACACTCCTAAATGTACATTTTTAATGAATGCAATATTAATACTTTTCTTAACCTAAGTACTCTTAGGGTTCCCTAATGTCACCTCTTGAGAGAAATCCTATCCAATTGTCTAAATACATTAATGAAATGATTCATACTATTTCTAACCTCTGAGCACTATATCTTATAGATTCATTTTAGAGAACTAAACCAAGTGTTAGATTAATTATTTTTTTCACGAATTAACCACTAACACATGATGGTTAAGTCAACCATAGAACTATAAATTTTCTTAATTCCAATTATTAACAATTATTAGCAAGTCAAGTTACTAAAGTTTAACTATCATCATTGATTTCTTACTAAATGTTCACTTATCAAGATACTTTCCATGATATTGACCTAGGTTATAAACAAATTGTCTTCCACCACAAAAGTGTTACTAAAATCCTACAAGCACTCATTTCTAATTAATTAATCAATATAATTCATTGTTGAACTTCAATAATGAGATTTATATTAAACCATACATAGTAGCATTCTTCCTAATCTATCGCTTTCATTAATGTGTGTTCTGGAGCATATCATTAATCCAATCTAACATATATACATTTATATTCATAAATATGAAAATAAATTTTTTTCAAATAACTTTTTACGCAATAATAATTTAAGATTCCTCTATACCTTCCATAATTACATATTCACAAATCAAATAATAATTTTTAAAATCAATCCTACTAAAACATTCATTACCAACATATAAATATATCCTCAACTTATGTTCCTTACAATATGATCAATCATTAAGTATCCACGTAAAATAATTACATTTTAATCATAAGGATTACTAATTCATAACTAATTCCTTTCCATTTCCTAACCATTCAATTTGTGCAATTATATACTATTTCAATCATCATTGCATGTATTTCTAAATTAACATTTTCCATCTACATAGATAAGTCATTCTTTTTTTTTTGCTAGCCACACTACAAGATCAGATTTACAACATCATACATTCTATTTTCTTCTACGTAGAACTATACATTTTTTTGTTCCTAAATTCAATCACACCAATAGGTCTATGAATTCATCAATCTCCTTCTAGAAGTATACAATAACATCAATGAATACAAATGAGTGCAATACATCAAAATAATAGGTACAAGATAAAGTAACTAATGTAGAAAATTAAAGTTATATGTGCAAGATCCATCCATGCAACACAAAATGAACTTCCAAAAGAAAATATTAACCCCTGGATCATGTAGAACCTGGAGGACTACTCCCACAAAGCTAGGAGGTGGACACCAACATCTAAGAAATAAAAAGTAACCAATAATAGACAAGAATTTGGGTACCAAATCTGAAATCAAGGATTGGAAAAATAAGATCCATCAAGCCAAAAAGGCTACGAGAGTCAAGCATAAAACCAAAGAAGATTAAGACTCTAGGTCACAAGCAGGGTGAGTGTCATCGCATAGCCCTAATCCCTTGTCTTACCTTGGTAGTTTCTCTAGACTCTAGACCCCTAGTAGGCACATGCATAACTGAACACCTTTCATGAGGACAAGATCATTCAATCATGCCATACCAATTGGTATGTTCTCTCAATCCCATCTCTATCCTCCACTAGTGCTAGTCTCGAAGCTCATGCGGTATTTCATACAGGGTCTCGAGAGGAAACTCCATAGGACTTTGACTATAATCAATGGGTTTCTAAACAAGATAATTAGGTCTTTAATTGGGAATTCCTATAAGTTAGAATGAGCACAGACGGAGATTGAACTTTAGTTAGCCTTCATGATGGTCAAGATGGAGGATGGTGGAAGGTTTTACATATACAAAAAGTCGCAGGAAATCACAATTAATTTTTTCCTTGTTGGAAAGGATGCCTCGTTTGTAGTGCTCTTATGATACGTTTGGATTTTTTCCTACAACCCGTAGGTCAAAGAATGCATCTTGGAAAAGACTAGGTCTGTCTTGTTGAAAATACTTTTAACTAATTCACTTACCTATAAAACCATTCAAGGATCAAATATTGATTATTAAGCATCCTTTTAATTCAATAAAACTAGGAGTCCTAATTTGATAATTTATCTAATGTCAAATATTTACCATTAAAAAATAATTGGCCACGATGACCTCTTCCTCTTCCATACTAAAAAATAATAGGAGTCTGCCACCTTGAAGTTGGACGGAACGACGGTGTAAAGTCAAAAGAACCATGAGAGCACCACAGACGAAGAGTCACGTCCTGCCAGAATGAGATTAACTGGGATTTTCCCGCAGCCTCTCATCTGTGTAAAGCCGGTCACCATCCTCCGTCTTCACCCTCTTGAAGGCTGATAGAAGGTAAGTCCCGATCCCAGGTTGAGACCCGATTATGTTGTCCACATACCAATTGATCATAGCCAAGGACCTGCGGAGCTTCCCCTCGGGTCCCCAGCGGAAATACTACATGAGCTTGTGGAGTATAGGGGGCGTCGGAAACCTCAACATGGTCATCTCTGTGGTCTCCTCAAACGCTCGGGTGAATTCCCGCGCTTCCGCTTCTTCGCCCGCCAAACAGCCCAGGTTACCATGCAAACGTTATCGAAGCTGAAACACAGGACCACGTCCTGCAATTCAATTGGCTCGTCGGACCGCGCAATTTCTTGGAGGAGTGGTACCAGCCGTTTCTGCACCAGATCTTCCACTGACTGTGCCATAAACGCCCGGAAGGATGGAGTGTTGAATTATTGCTATCATTTTTCCTTTGCGATTTCCACAGATCGTCGTCAGCATTAAGGATCTCGTCGCCTAAGAAGTCATTCCCCACCGCCCGGAAAAAGCGTCCCTTTGGATAATTGTTAAATTTGAGTTTCAGGACGTGCTCCAGATTGAGCGGGTTCGTTGTTATTACGCTGGTCATGCCTCTCATGGCCAACCCATTGCAACAAAACGTTCCTCTGCAGTCTTTTAAGACTTGTGTAGTCCAGTCGTGGATATCATTAAAGTGAACGACTAGAGACGGTAGCATGCCCACCAGAGGTCACATTGGCGGTTCTCTCTTTTTTCTCCGCCCAAAGAAATGGAAACCCATGAATCCCAATAACGCTAGTGCCATGCGTGTCGCTTTCAGATTTGACTCTGACCACACAAAATATAGAAGTTGACTGAATCTGCTCTCCACTCTCAAAATTTTCTAAGTCGGTTAAAATGACGAGCTATTATGGCACATGAGTGGGTATTTATATACAGAGCTGCTGTGAAAAGGCGAATTCTAAATCTATCTTCCCGGTTTAATCTACTTTACATACATCATCTGCCAAAGCGGCTTCTTTAATTTTAGTCCCATTCCAAGATGTTATCAATTTATTCTACCGACATTATCAAAATGGATGATTGTTCGAAACTCCCATCTACAGAATCCAGGAGGAACATGAACATCGCTCCGTTTAATTTTCCATCAATATTGAAGAGAACCTACTACATGCTCATCCTAAAACAAAATTCAAAATTTTATGTGGAAATTTCAAATTATTTTCAATTTTAAAATTAATTTATTTATCAAGTCTCTTATTTAAAAAAATAAATTCAAGTCTACATGATTAAATATAATGTGTATGATTTTTTGTAAGTGTAAAAAATGGTCCCAAAAAGTGATAAGAGCGATAAGTATACACTAAATCATGTTTAATGGTGCGCTGATGTGGCACCACATGTGTAGTTGTTTTTGAGATCTAGAGACATCTTTTTAAGGATATGTATTGATGAGACATTTTTAGTGTACCACTATAGGTCTATTTTGTTTACCTACTGATCTAGTCTATTCATCTAACATATTACCTATTGGACCCCCCTCATGTCTTAGCTCCTCTCCCCTAGTAGTTTTGGTATTAAATATTTAGGGTCATATGAAATCTATTTGAAATTGTTTATCTCAATTATTTATTAACCTGTCATATTTAAACTTGTTACCTCCATGCATTTGTATCCTTTGTAGCACCACTCAAATCTAAAATATTAAAGATGTGCAATAAAAAGAAATATAAGCATAGATTCGAGTGCACATCACATTAACTCCTTACATCTATGTGTTGGACCATATGCTAATTTTGCATGGATTTTGGGCAGCTTAAAACTAGTACTTGTGTTGAAAAGAGGTGTAAGGATTATGTCTATAACAAATAAGTTAATAGATTATGAATATATATTATTTATTTTGTATATAATTTTTTAGTACAAATATTTAAATTACATATTTTCTTATATTTAATTAGAAAAAATGTTTGTAATATTTCAATTGTAAATGTTTTATAATTAAGAAAATATAATTTGAACAAACTAGCAAATATCTAAATAAATATATTAATAAAGTGTATCTTGATTGTGAGTGTGTGTCTACGTGTGTACATATATATACATATGTATATATATATATGTATGCATGTATTACTAAGGGCCGGTCAAGAGCGGCATGGAAGCCCTAATGACAGCGGACCCAGCCAATCTGGACCACGTCCTGAAGCGCAGATTTAATAATTATCCAAAGGGAACATTTTTCCGGTCCGCAGGACATGATTTTCTAGGCGACGGCATCTTCAACAACGACGGTGATGAGTGAAAGAGCAGAGGAAAACTGCCAACATAGAGTTCAACACGTCCTCTTTTAGGGCAAAAACGGCACAGTCAGTGGAAGAGCTTGCGCAGAACCGTCTGGTGCCCCTTCTCGAAGAAACCGCGTGGTCTGGTGATGAAATTGATCTGAGAGACGTGCTCCTGCGCTTCACCTTCGATAACATGTACATGGTAACGCTTGGAGTCAACCCGGGCTGTTTGGCGGGCGGAGGAGCAGAAGCGAGGGAATTTGCCCGAGCGTTTGAAGAGGCTACGGAGATGACCATGTTGAGGTTTGTGACGCCCCTTATAGTCTGGAGGGTCATGCGCTATTTCCGACTGGGACCCGAGAGGAAACTCCACAGGTCTTTGGATACCGCCAATGCGTTTCTAGACACGATAATCGGGTCTCGGACTGGGAATTCCGGTGCCAGGACCGGGACTGATCTTCTGTCGGCCTTCATGAAGGTCAAGACAGAGCGCGGTGACCGGCTTTGCAAGGACCAAAAGCTGCGGGAAATCGTGGTTAATTTCATTCTGGCCGGGCGGGACACCTCGTCTGTGGCGCTCTCATGGTTTTTCTGGCTTTTGTTCTGCAACCCTTGGGTCGAAGAATGCATCCTGGCGGAGATTAGGTTGGTCTTGTCGAAAAGATTTTCGAGTGGTTTACTTACTAGTGAAACCATTCAAGGATCAAACATTTCAATGAATGTTGGGAACCTGAATTTTACAGTAGAGGAGCTGAAGGAGATGCATTATTTGCAGGCGGCGCTGTCGGAGTCTCTGCGACTGTTCCCCTCCGTTCCGTTCGACGTTAAAGAAGTGGATTCCGATGACTGTCTTCCCGACGGGACGTATGTAAGAAAGGGTATGGGACTCATATATTCGATATATGGGATGGGAAGAATGGAGAGCATATGGGGGAAGGACTGCATGGAGTTTAGGCAGGAGAGGTGGCTGGACACGAGTGGGAACTTCGTCAGTGAGTCGGCTTATAAATACCCGATGTTTAATGGTCGGCCGAGGCTTTGCCTGGAAAGGACTTTGCTTACTACCAAATGAAATGGATCGCAGCGACTATCATTTGGGGGTTCAAGATGAAGATGGTGGCAGGACAAGTTGTGAAGCCCAAATTGGCTCTCACTCTCTACATGAAAGATGGGCTGATGGCCACATTGCATCCAAGGGATCCCCTTGCACTGTGAAATTCCTTTAGTTTAAGTGCATTTCTATCGGTAGGTTACGTTTAGTATTATTGTCTTCTTCTGGTACAATACAAATAATGTCTCAACGATTGTTACAATAGTAAATAACTATGATTTATTCTAATTCATTAAAATATTAGATTTTCATATTAGGTCTTCGAATCTGCCTTCCCCATCCTTTTGAAGAGGGTAAGATCTCCAAATTCCGCTTCATCACCCTTTCATAGTTTTGAAGACAGTAAGATCTCCAAATTCTCCTTCCTTATCCTTTCGCAGTAGGTAAGACTCCGTACTAGTTGGGTCTATCAAATGCAAAAGAGTGATGTTTAGGGGAATTAGTTTTATGTCAAATCACTCAGATTGTGTTATCCTTTCTATCATCCTTTTAATATGAGGATGATGATTATATAGGTTGGGTAGAAGTGTAATTTGAGAATGTGTTTTCTTATAAAGATCATATCATTCTTAAATTTGGTCTGTCCAAAGTTAACAAATTAGATTTGGGCTCTTTGTCATGATTTAAATATGAGAAGGATGAATACTTTTGTGCTTCAAAAAGTGTTTCAATAAAAATAAGTTTGAGGTCTTCTGATTGTTAAATTGCATGATACATGTGTTGTTGGCTTGATCATAGGATTTTTCATTTATGTTACTATAATCTTGGCATGGGGTTTTACATAGATTTTTAATTCTTGTTTTAGTCTATAAATCCTTTTCTTGTTAAGGATATGGCTCCATATTTATTGATCCTTAATATTATAATCAAAACAAATAATTTACCTTGTAAATCTCTTTCGATATTAGTAATGTGAATGTGGTATATTATCTAATTAGTTTCAATTAATATCTTATTTCTACATGATTAAATCTACTATTTCAGATTAAGTAGTTTTTTAAAAAGGTACTTAAAATTGTACTAAGAAAAAAGAATTAGTTGTTTATTAAAATTGAAGAAATTAAATATTTAATACAACTAAAATTTAATCATCTTATGAAATAAATTTTATCTAATAAGAATAGATTGGATAGAAGAGAGAAATTTTAAAGTTAGGTTTTACAATAAAAGAGGTTTCAACAATTTGTTAAAAAATTAAGGCCGACAGAAGGTAAGTCTCGATCCCAGGTTGAGACCCGATTATGTTGTCCACATACCAATTGATCATAGC